>CAMQGK010000058.1:11725000-11947500 GCA_947000775.1 Pterois miles | reverse complement strand
TAAGATGTGTCCTGTGGATTCATCATTATTGTCATTATCACATTTCATATTCTTCATCCGTCAGTCATCATCCGCTACACAAACATTTAGATTTTGGATCTAAAAGTTAAGCAGCAAACTTAAACTACTCAGTCCAGCACTTGAGACCAGGCAGGCATGATGGGGAAATGTGGGTCGTCACTGTTGCGACGGTACTCGGGGCACTTCCTGCATGTCCTTGGGCATTTTACACTGCATAAATTAGCTCAGCCGTGAGCGGACTTTAGTTAGTTAATTAGCTCGTTTCCTTACTCGTCATAGCTCTTCTCCTCTTACTTGGTTTAACATTACGTCACTGCATCTCTTGACAGAACAACACCGCAGTTGAATTTTAGCCTACCACGTTTTTTCAGCTCAATGTTGTTGAATCAGAGCAGCTGATAGTATTAACAAGCTAGCAGTACTGCTTAGTGCCATCTCTCAGCACTGTATCCAAAGCTCTGCCTCCGCCCTCAGAGACAAACGGCGATCAGAACGAGAGGAGAGAAGCGTGACAGGAAATGAAAATAAAACCATATTTTTGTAGATTACAGCACAGAAGGATTGAAGTTTTGTTTTTGTAATGATCATGTACTGAGATGGGTCACATAGATGCAGATATTGAAAAGATGTGGCTTTTATATTGTGGACTAACATTAAATCTAACATCTAATTGAAAAGGGAGGTCAGTTCTCTTTTTAAAGAAGAATTTGAAAGTGTAAATGACAGTTGTCAGGGCATTAAAACCAATGATTTTTACGAATCAAGACTCCATAGTTTAACAATGGTGTGTTTAAATTGAAAGTTGAATCCAATTGTGGCCTTAAAATCAAAAGTCAAATCGAATCGTGAAATCCCTATTCTTAACAAACACAGTTTTATATTCTACAATTCATTGTAGTATTTTGTTAGGTATCATAAAGCAGGACTGATTTAGCTTTTAGGTGAAGTTATTTGAAATTTTGTGCATGTTAAGCAGCCAAGAAAAGAGAATCCTCCCAAAAGTTGAGATGTACCACACAAAGCTACACATTTCTCTGTTTAAGTGTGATTTGTAGACGGCTCAGAAGATGCGTCTTATTTTTCTACATTCCTGTAATGACAGATGAAAGGACCTGGATGCTCTTTTATTTTTCTGCATTTGCTGCAGTTAGAGGCATTCATTTAAATCCAGTGACAGATGAAACTTCAGTCTCTCTCTCTATTTGAACAAACATCACCATGAAGTGTGGTGGAAGCAAATTATCTGATCATGTTAGAGAAGAGGTGAGGAGTTTTGTTTTGAAACGTAATTTTGAACTGAGCCATGTTGGTTTTGAAAAAGCTGAAAAAGACTTTTCAGAATGAAAAAGATCACGTCACTTAATTCTTCTTTGCATCAGTCTGACTTTTGGGTCATGTTTTGAGTCAGTTTTATGCATAAATCCCACTATCTACCTCTCCGATAACTCCAATACCCTTTTTCTGCTGCATGTTTATGCATTGTTTTTTAAACACAGGAAATCCAGCTAAAATAGATAAGGAGGTACAATTACTGCTGTCTCACTGGAGTCTGGTGGCTTTTAGGATAACATATTAATTGCATGTTTTGTATGTTAATAAATTAGGGACAAAAATTTGTGTCTACCGGGGTGTCATGCTGGAGCTGATAAATATGTGACTACTGCAGAGTCATTTGTCCCTGAAAGGATTGCTGACAAAAGCCAGATGTTTGTGGGTGTTAGTGGGGGTTTTGTCTGCTGGGAAAACTGAACCCACTCTCTAGTTGTTCACCGTTCAGTGGGGTTAGGGTTAGGGGGTTAGGGTTACGGTTAGCCACTAGATTTTGGAGTTGGATATGTGAAATGAAAGGGTAGTCATATGGCTCTCAGAGCACAAATTATATTGCAGTCTCCACCAAACGTAACTGATAAAAGCAATTTCAGGATGAGTCATAAAAAATGATAGATTTCATTATTTGAATAGCTGGTCCAGTTGTTTTTAATGGATTTGTAGCTATGCTGTGGAGGTAAGGTTAGAGAGCCAGTTGGTTCATTACTCTAAATTATGATATGGATGAAGAGAGCGGAGCAGATGCTTGTTCAAGTATTTTTCTGCAACTAGAGCTAAATCCTCTCCCTTTCCGTCTTTCTTCCCCAGGTACAAGTTGATTCGCCGACGAGTCATCTGGCTAATAGGACAGTGGATCTCTGTCAAGTTCAAATCTGATCTTCGACCTTTACTCTACGAGGTCATCCTGAGCCTCATGCAGGATCCTGACTTGGTGGTAAGGCAGCTGCAGACACAACGTCAGTGTTTTATTGGCAAACTGCATATTATCACTGGAGTGGCAGCTTCCCCAGAAAAAGTTAGATTCATAATGACTGAAATGGGCATTTAGTGAAAGTGCACTGTCAGCGACACTAACACAGTTCTCAGCTTAACCGCGTGGAACCACAGCTATTATGCTGCCAACTTTCCACAAACACAGCCAAACATAGTTAGTCGGGGATTGCGTGAAGGTTTTGTCATCCGATTTCTCAACATATTTTGCATTTTTTTTGCAGAGGTAATTCCTTGGAATTGCTTTGATTAAAAAGCTAAACCTTTCATTCACTCATTAACATTTTTATTCAGCCATGGCATTGATAAACTGCTGTGTGATTCCATTTGTGGAAAAGTGGCTGTTATTATGCCATAGTCATCCTCAATTCAAATTACATTTCGCCATCCTTCGGGTTTCGTGCCTCATGAGCCGTGCATTTGATTGATGTGTTTTCTTTCAACAGCATTTATATGAAGGAATGTGGAAAATCTTCTATGCATTATTTACAATGCAATTCAACATAATCTTACCATTAGATTGAACCGTTATGAGTAACTGGGTTCAATCTCTCTGTGTCTAATTGCCTCTCTTACTTCACAATCTTCACATCTCTGTGTGGAGGAGCTTTTAGATGTGTGTTTATTTGCATTCCTCTTTATTGCAATACACATAGAATGTGATTATAATGTAATTAAGATTATAATGTGAACAAGATAATGATGCACGTAAGGCAGAGCCCACTCAAACACCATGCTCTGATCATATTTATGATTTATAAAGCATAAACTCTAACATTTGTGCAGCTCTGTAATGTTAATTGTATTTCCCCAGTTATGACATGTATGATTCATCATCCATTTTGGGTACTTTGTTAAATTAAGGGTACAGAAGCACACATGGTGAGACTAAAATTAACTAAAAAGAAAAAAAAAAAGCAAATTAAATACTAGAAATAGGTCTATAGCACCCTCATTTTGTTTTGATAGTCATTTACACAGCATTGGAGCATGATGCCAGGCAGGTCACATCGCTCGCTTTTCATTACTGTGGCTTTATAGGAAAATTAGTTGCAGGCAGCTACAGTGAAATTTAACTTGTGTATGCAGCATTATATATTTAGACAGTCCACATTCAGTGGCTCATCACGAAGTCCTACTTTATCGAGCTTACATGTCACAAAGGTCCCCAGGATATGATTTTAATTTGTATTTATAATTATTATGTGCATTTAAATATTGGGAATTTTATGCATATTCATCATCACACACACTGAAGCCACATGGACATGGAGATTATGAAAAACTTATTTCCTTCGTTTTACATATCTGCTACCAACCAACAACAGTTGTAGTTTTGATATGTGAAATTACATTCAGTTTTTTATAATCTAGTGCCATGCATTGGAATTTGATATACGTTTTATAATGGGTCAATTTCAATTTGTGACTTTTTATTTGTCCCCAAAGGGCAATTGGTTTTTGCAGCAAGATATAGCTAAGACCGTAAAATAATTTAGTTTTTTAATTTATGTCTAACCATAAAATGAGTTTAGTAGAAGTTAAAATCACCATGTCTTATGTCATCTATAATATTAAGTTAAAGTCTTAACGTGTCTGATATTCACTCTACTTAAACCTGCAGTAGGCAGAATATTTTTGGCATTCACCTCGTTATGGCTCATCAGGCTTTAAAACATCTAGCCTGACAGAAGACTTTGACCAATCACAGGTCATTTCAAAGAGAGAGTGTTTCTATTGGCTGTGCTCCAGCTGGTGGGCGGTGCTTGGTATTTCCTCAGCTATTCTCTAAATGGCTGCCAGGGCTCAAACTTTCTCATTTTACAGCTAAACAGTAACTACAAGATGTTTCTGAAAACATTTGAGGGATAAATAGGTATTACAGTAACAGAATATTGATTCATATTTGTCAGCGCTGCCTAGTTTGACCGTTTGATCGGAGTTTGCAAGTGATTGACAGCCGGCTCATAGACAGCAGACTCCAGATCAGCTCTGACTGTTTATTTTCCTCCGGTCTGTGAAATCTTGCAGATGGCATTAGGAGCACCAGGGGACACCGGGGGCACTGCTTCATACACTACTGTCAGGATATATTGACCATTTTATAAAATAACTTTTTTTTTTTTTAAATCATAGTTGCTCCATTTCTACCCATTGCTGCTTTAAGCATCAAAATTATTTTTCTAATATTAAATACACCCAAGTTTTGAAAGTAAAAGCACAAGTAAACGTTGAATAATTAATAAAAAAAAGCAAGCAAGTCAGAGTTTTGGATTTATGATGTTTATTCCTCTCGATGTGTACACCACCATAAAAAATGGTGGCAACATGACACTTGAAGGAAAACGAGGTCTTTACAACTTAAAGGATATCATGAACAAAATCCAGTTTTTCCTTCCCCGGCAGTCTCACGTAGCATGTAGCATGATCTGATATACAGCTTGCCTTAAGAGGAAATTGAAACTGAACTATAGCTTTGAGAGCACTTTGTCTGCACTTCCCATCAAGTGAATGATGTAACTTGCAAGCTTGGACCACTGATTCACAATAGTAAAGCGGATGTATCATAGTAAATTTTTTTTTTTTTTTAGGAAATATAGTGACAGAAGTATAAAAACCCAAGTGAAGTACAGATACTCCCAAAAACCACTTATACTACAAAAATACTGCAATAAATTATTATTATTTTGTTACATCACGCCACTGCTACAACTACAGAGTAGAGAGTACTACTACTCCAGTTTCAGTGGTGTTTCTTCACACAAGCTCGCTGTTAGATCACTGAGCAGGTCACCAATCATGTTATGGTTCCTGATCTATATCGTCCAGACCAATTAGAACCTGAATGAAGTATTGACCAGAAACTTTTATTGGGCTAGTGGTAAAAACTGCCCTCTATCAGTCAGTCCAACTGGTTATCAATTTCTCTATTGCTATTCTGCTTTCCTTGTTCTTCAGATGGAAAGTGAATCACTAAAGATATCAATTATATTTATCTCTGACATTTGAGTTTCTGTACTTTATTGAAAGGAGTAATCGACAACAGAAATGGTTACAGTTACAGTTTTAACAGAATGCTACATGATTTTCACTCACAGTTCAAATGTCCCGAATGACATCAGTTAATGCCAAAAAGGTGTTAAACTAAATCTGATTTCCTACCACCCCACGCCTTACACATTTAGTCTGTTACATACATTTGTGTTAAACGTTAGTAATATTCATGTCATTGGTGATACTAAGCTGATGTCTCCAGGCAGACGAGTTTAGCGCCTTAATAACAAAAGCATGGTCACCTGACATCCTTCATTTAGATTTAACGGTCTTGCCTGACTGTCTTAAGCAACACAAAGGCTTGGAGGGAGTAATGAGCTGGGTAATATAACCGTTGGACAAACTTGTGCCTTGAATGTGATTAGCAAAATCTTCAAATTAATATTTAAGTGGCTAAAATAAGTGTAATATGCTCCTTCTCCCTGAGGAGTCTGCAGCATTCTGTGTTAACTGTCTAGTAAGGTTATGTGTACATGAATTACAGGTGCAATCTAGATGTTATATAATAAAGATGTTATATAATAAAGCTTCTACATTTTTGTTTAATATAAATGGTTTAATTGTAGTTTTTTTCTTTAGTAACTGATTTTTTTATGCTTATATAATATCAGTTTATTCTCAAAGATACTAATAGGCCTTAATCTGAATTTGTTTTTGCTTCAGAAAAATGTTGATATCTCCAAAAAAATAGGTTTTTGTGGTAACGTCACAGCCCGCAGGGAGCTTTGTATGTGAGTCAGTTCATTGGCATCTGTCAATGACATTCGTGAGCTGAATCTGAATCTGATCACAGACGCCAGGTGCTTGCAGCCTTCTATTGTGCCAGTTTTTGGGTCATCATTTCCTCCATTACATTCTCTGTCTCTCTCTAACAGCTGCATTCTTCTCTGATTTGAGGCTAAAAATAATCTCGGTGGCAAGTTTAACTCCTGTTTTCAGGCCGTTTGCATTCCCAGTGGGAGGTAATAATATTGTCTAGAATTTGTGGTTAAGCTTTGATGACATGAAGCTGTGACGTTTCAGTCAACGTTTGTCCCATTTCTGCTCACTGCAGGAAGCCTTTAAGGCAGTCTAAATATAGATTGTATGCCTCATGATTATAATCCTCAGTCATGTTTTAGTTTTTATACAGTCAATGCGCTATCCAATACCGACATTGGTTTTGAACCACACACTATAAGCTGGAGTTGGAGTGAATTCTAATGGGCTTTTCAAATATTATTGTGAGAGTCATTTTATATATAAATCACAAAATACACTTGTGAATCATTCTGTGTGCATTTGTGAATATTGACACTGATCTGACCCCATACAGCCCTAGTTAGCCAGTGGTTAGCAGCTAACATGCTAACACTGCAAACAACAGCAACAGTGCTGACTGTGCAAATCGGTGTTAACCTCGGGGTAACCGGAGGGTGGTTACTGTGCTTCTGCAACAACGCTGGGGGCTGGGATGGCATTACCAGCTGTAACCGCCGTATGAGCGTAGTGGGGATGAGCAGCCATGAGCTAGCCAGTCCGCGCACACAGTGGGACTTACATGCACTGACATGCACCTGGACCAGCGACACAAACAAAGCACAGCCAAACACAGAGAGGAAGAGTGACTTGACTCTCTTCTCAGGTAGACATTACATATCTGTGTAAACAGTTAACAGCAGTTTCAAAGACTATAATATGTATTATAATACAAATATATATACTTGTGTTTATGTGCCTTTAGTCTCCCAAGTACTCTAATCGCTTTACAATACAACATTCACCTACTCACATGCACATTCATACACCGATGCTGCTGCCAAGCAAGGTGCCAAGCTGCTGATCTAAAACACTCATACACTGATGACAGAGCCTCCGGGACCAGTTAGGGATTCAGCATCTTGCCCAAAAACACTTAAACATGCAGAGTGGAGGAGCCGATGATCGAGCCTCCGATCTTCTGATTAGTAGACAACCCGTTTCTTTCTGAGCCACAGCCGCCCATGATGAATAATGAGGCAGCAAATGTTTTCACCGAATTAATGTCAGACATTGCGTGTGCTTGCATGTGTGTTTATTAGACCCATCCGAGTATTTCATCAAGCAATCTATTATCTTCTCGGCTTTGCTGTAGAATTGAAATGCAGTTTCTCTCATTAGTGTCTGAATTGCCAACAAGGCCGGTGCTGATGGCAAGTGATGGGCCTCGTTCATCAACATACCCCTTTTGTTGCCTGTTAATGTATGCAGCATTGCTAAAACATTATTCTGTATTTTATGATCCTCCAAACATCAGGAGTGAATTTATACATCTCTAAATCTAACTGTGTGTCAGTTCAACTTTAAGCAATTTAATTTCTTGAATGCACATTTTACAGCGGCGTTTTTTATCTGGACATAGGATGAGTGTTTGAAATGATTGTGAATGGAGGATAATTAAGTCAGTTTGTCAGTTTAAATCTCTTAGAACTGATGTAGGCTTTCATGTCTGTGAATATACTGGCAGACGATGAAACTTTGTCTCGGCCATGTTGAGATTACAGTACCAAACCCAAAGCATGTTGCAGCACACAATTAAACATCATTCAGTATGCATTATGCAAATAATTTCATTCATGTAAATGACTCAATTTCATGCAGTATTTTATGGAAACATGGATGTATTTTTACTTCTGGTGTCCAGATCTTAAAACTGAGTGACTACAAGGGAAATCAGTGCTGTCGTTGCAGTGTTAGATATTGATGATGTGCTCCTTTGACAAAACCATGTAAGATTATGGTTATTACATTGGAACAGCTTGATTTAAACTGACAGTATCACAGCAACCTTAGAGCGTACTTCCTTTTCAGTGCTACACACACACACACACACACACACACACACACACACACACACACACACACACACACACACACACACACACACACACACACACACAAACGGGGGGCGGCAGTAGCTCAGTCTGTAGGGAGTAGGAGTCTGTAGGGAGTTGGCTTGGGAACCGGAGGGTCACCGGTTCAAGTCCCGCCATGGACCAAGAACTGAGTGTGAACTGGTAGCTGGAGAGGTGCCAGTTTACCTCTTGGGCACTGCCGAGGTGCCCCTGAGCAAGGCACCACACCCCCAACTGCTCGGGGCGCTTGTCAGGAGCAGCCCCATCACTCTGACATCTCTCCATCTGTTGCATGTTTGCGCATGTGTGTGTTCGGGTCTGCATGTACCGTGTATAAGTTAACAACAGAGTGAAAAAAAAAATTGAATTTCCCCTCGTGGGACTAATAAAGGACTATCTTCTTCTTCTTCTTCTTAAACACACGATTCATAATTAAAAAGTATAAATGTCAACATGCATTTTAAAGCAAAGATTGGTAACTTTGCCGTTATTATCCTTTGCAGCAGCAGGTTGTGTGGTAAAGATGTGGAAGTTGTTTTTATGGGCGTTTTTTTGAAAACTTGCTTCTTATTTAAATCAGACTTTTTAAAATTGAGAAAATGAACCAGCTAGCGAGCTTATGCTTCAGTTTGATGCGTAAAAATATAAGCACTGTGCAAAATAAGTAACTTGCAGAAAGCTGACTTACCTTTGAAGTGAATTTATTGCCATTAAAGTATGAAAAGCAGAGTGCTGAAAGAGAAACTCTGACCACTTCAACGGAGACTGCTTGTGTGTTTTTTATAGACTTAACCACAAATATACATATATTAATGATTTATAGACTGAAAAATAAAATATTTAACAAGCGCATTTTCTTCCTGCAAATGTATGCTGTCTTGCAAAATAACATAATTATTATCTCGGGTTAATCATATTTAATAGATGTGAAAATATGCGCATTGAAAAAATAAGGTTTGATACTGTATGATTTATTTTTCCAGACAGTATTATTCACAGCAGAATGGGTTATGCTGCTCAACTCGTTGGGGCAGAATAGAAACAAAAATATTGCCAGGTCCTCTGATGCCTTTCAATTTTTTTTCACAAACTTGCTTTATTTTACAAATGATTGGGGGGGGGTGGTGGGGGGGGGGGGGCGGGGGTCCGCCCCCACGATGGATTGTGGTGGGGGGGGGGGTTCTTCTCTTCCGCCCCCCCCTGCCCCCCCGCGCGCACCCACCCCCCCCCCCTCCCGGGGCCTTTGGGGGCCCCCCCCCCCCCTCACCCCCCCCTTTTTTTTTTTTTTGGCTTTTTTTTCTTTTTGGTGTTTTTATTTAAAAAAAAAAAATTTTTTTCCCCCACCGGGACTAATAAAGGACTATCTTCTTCTTCTTCTTCTTCTTTAATTAGGGCATAAAAACACATTTTGAGTCTACAGAGAGTTATTCAAATAAATGTATTACTGAATAACTCAAAGAAGGCATCTGAAAAATTGCCTGTTGGAAAGACCAGGTTCATAGGACCTGAAGACTGAAGGAATAGAGTGCCGCACAGGGTTGACGCATTTTTGTTGGCCAACCAGGAAGTTAGAATCACATGGGTTCCCTCGACAAACAGCCAATGGGATAATCTTCACAAATAAGTGCGATTGCATTTGGCAGAAGTAAAAAGCAACTGCATGATGTCAGACTGGAGGAAAACAACCAGTCAGAACTGATCTGGAGTCTGCCTTCCAGCTTTCGTATATGAGCTACGAGCCAATCACTCCGATCAAACAGTCAGACTAGGCAGCACAGATCAAATATGAATCAATATTCTGTAACTGTAATGCCTATTTCTCGCCTCAGAAACATTGTGTAGTGTACTGTTTAGCTGTAAAATAGCTGTAAAACGAGAAGGCTTGTGACCAGGCAGCCGTTTTGAGATTGAAGAAATACCAAGCACCACCCTCCAGCCGGAGCTCAGCCAATAGGAATGCTTTTTCTCTGAAATGACCTGTGATTCGTCTGTCACGGACTAGATTTTTTAAAGCCTGAAAACAGCCATGAAGAGGTGCAGAACTCTAGTTTTCTCTCAGAACTCTTGAATTACAATATGCTGAAAGCTTATTAGTGAAGTTTTGCCCAATGATGCCAAAAAACTGTTACCTACTGAAGTTTTAACCACAGACTTTAATTCAGGTATCAAACTAAAAACCCATTCAGAAAGCCCATTGAGTGTTACAATGCCAACTCATTTCTGGGTGATTAGGACTCATTCCTGCACCTTAATTAAGAAAAAGTCAAATCCAACCGAAGACGTTTGGACAAAAATTATATTAATAAGCTTGCAAAGACCTTTGATAGTGTTTACAGTGTTTGTCTGTAACGCTGAACATGTGCATACACCCATAGATGACTTTTATGTTGTGAAACTGTTGACAGGCTGGAACTGAGCTCTCAGTCCTTCACCTTTCTCTTCACTCATTTACTTTCTTTAATCTCCTCTGCTCCATCTGATCACTTTGTTCCTGGTGGACTTTTCCACCTCCATCTCCTCAACACGGCTAGATCACCCTGCCAGGGTCTATAAGGGTGGAGGGGCCTGTATTTATCTAACTCGCTGCAGGTGCACACTCGTAGAGTGTTCGGTCATTAAAAGCTTTTGCTATAGTGAGAACTCCTTGTTGTAATCTTTGAGGCTGCCATTAAAGGAAAAATGCAATTATGTTTTTTTTTTTTTTTTTTTATGTTCGGTTGATTTGCTGCAAGTGCAGCTATTCATGTTTATGCATTTCTATATTTCTTTTGCTCTATGTCTATTTTTTCCACTTAGCTAATAAAAGCTGCAGAGAGAGAAGACGTAATGAGTTTGTAGTGAACTAACAATCCAGATGCACTGATAGAGGCTTTATTTCTAAAATGCTTTTCAAAATGATTTGTATTTTCATCTTGTTTTTCTCATAGGTGCGGATAGAGACCGCTACAACCCTGAAGCTCAATATCCTTCTTGTACTTATGTTATTTTGATCATGCTATTCTTATTATGATTGGTGTTTAATCCTCACTGCATCTGATGGCATACCAGCTTTATTAATGGTTAGTGTGTTGCTGAGTGATGAACTGTTTGCCTACCTATCGTAAGCAGTTTGATTTCATCCTTAACTCCTGACCACCTGTTGATGACTTTGAGTTCCGGACAGAGCAGTTCCTCCCAGTGAGTTCATCTATCACTAACTATATGCTATATGCCTTTAATTCAGTGATGAGTAGCATCAGAAGCTCACAATAATCAGTGAGTAAATTACCATTTCCAGCTCTCCATTTGCCCCTTTTTCTAACTCTTAAATTCTCCCTTCTTTAGTACCTCGAGTCTATCTTCGGGCTGCTCTTCCAGTTGTTGCAGCAGGTGACGGAGTGCGACACTAAGATGCAAGTGCTCCATGTCATCTCCTGTGTCATCGAAAGGGTGAACACCCAGGTGAGATTTGAGATATCAAACATAGAAACGTTTCCTCAGTTGCAGTATGTAATGCAAAGCTGAGTCAAACACTAAATCAGGACCCGGACCCAGACGCCATCCTATCCGGAACCGGACCTATAATCGAAAATTATTAAGAATTATTACATTTTGACGGAGTTTGTATTTTAACCGGCGTAGCTTTTCTAACTAGTGGTTTAGCCGCCTCACAAACTCACAGACCAACTGCATGCATTGTAAATCATCTCACATGATGCACCTCAGCCAATCAAATCTGTGCGTTCTGATAAGCATTGTGAGTCGAGTCAGTGAGTGAGATAGGACCCTACACACTCGGAGTGAACTCTGCCTGTAATCACACTTGCAGCTTGATGAGCATAATGTAAATTCTATGTAGGCCTACTACAATATACTGTATAACAGAGCAAATAATAATGTCCTGCACAGTTAAGGATTATTATGTGGTTATAGCTGCAAACATGTATTAAATATATAATGCTACCGTTTTTTAGACTGGACAAGGGTAGGCTTATATTTGATCCTAAATACAATGTAACCTTTAAGTTGTTAATGTCTGTATGACAATATTGTCATTAGTTTGAGCAGTTTAGTTTTTTGTTTGTACCAGTAGTCGCACGGAAACAGCATCGCATGTCGTCAATATGGGAGCTGGTTAAGTCGAAACTGATGCACACTTGCTGTTGGAGGATTTCATAACCCACTTCCACCACCTGCCAACTGATTTGGTGTGGAGTAATATTATGGACCTTCCACGCGAACATGCAAATGGAATGATAGGGAGAGGGTGGAGGGTACACATGCACACACACACACACACACACACACACACACACACACACACACACACACACACACACACACACACACACACACACACACACAGGAGAGATTAGAGACAACAGTCTGAGAAATAAGTGAGTCACAGAAAAGTAATTTCTCTCTAAAAAAGAGAAAAGTCGATTTTGAAAACAGCTTTTTATCTAAAATGGACACTTTTACATGTTCATTCTTCCCATGAGCAGTGCCAAAACAGTCTCATGTTCTGTGACCGTGGCATTTATTAAAAGCGGTAACTTACGAGACAAGGCACAGCTCTTTGGAGCAAACTTAGAAATTAAACGATAGATACTGCTACTTTAATATATACTTTATATGCAGTATATGTCAAAATGCAAGGTCGACATTATGATGTTCTGGACCCTTGCTTTAGGTCTCTGAATTTTAATTGAATACCCCCTGCTCTGAAGTGTCCATGAAGGAGACCTTGTGTTGGACATGTGGGGAGATATATTCTACAGCTGCTTCATGAAGAATAGCACTGCACAAATTGTAGTAATCGATTCATGCTCTGCAGAGGACATGTGAAGCTGTAAAAAAAAAAAAAAAAAAAAACATAACACAGCTACAATACATCTGTCACCCTGCGCTAGCCCCAGACCACCAAGGTGAAACAGCCATCTGTCCCCAAAAGATAGCTTAACATTAATGATTTTTTACATCCTGAGACACTGACTTTGTAAAGCACAAGGCCTGAGGTAACCCCGCTCTCATTTACCATGAAGATACAGTCTCCCGTCTGCCACTGCAGTGCTTTTGTAGCATATGGATTTTTATTTTTTTTCTGAGCATCCAATAAGTCATTCTAATCCACTTAACTGCCAACCCTTAAGAATTGACCTTTCTCTTGACCCCCTCGGGCTCTTTTCAGATCCCTTTTAAGCACCTTCCTTTAAACGATCCCTTCACTTAAATCTTTCACAGAAATGGCTTTCATCCTTGTGAACTGTCAGTCTGGTTAAGTCTTCCCCCAGTCATTGGCCCTGGCTAAACTTCTAGAGTCAGTGGAAGTCCCATTAATATTCTAACTCTTCTCACGAAGGATCTCAAACTCACAAAGAATGACAGCAGCTGAGAAAACTAGCCAGAGAAACCATGCTTGTGTTTGAAATGAACATGATGACCGATATGATGAGATTTAGCCCCTTTCTCCGCTGTCAGTGCCACAAAAGTCATGCTCAGCTGGTTTGCGGGACTGTTTTTCTCACTTTTTTTTATCTTTCTCCTCAAGGCTTTGTGTCATATTTCATTTTTACTGTTCGCTCTGCCCTCAGCCAGCTCCTTCTAAAGGTGTAATTGAGCAAAAAATCCCGTTGTGGGGTCGGAAGCCCGGCCACATTAAAGCTACAGGGAATACGAAGGGTTGGCATAAGTTAGCACAAGAAAATGGCTGAAAACTTTTTGAATCCCATAATTCAGTACTGTACTCGGGTGTCTTAGAGTTGGCTGGCTGCACAGCGAGTGAACCTAAATTACACAGTGCCCAGTGACATTTATTTTCCAATTTCACACAGGTATGAGAGTGATGACATCCACTTGGTGTTTAACCACCCAGATTCAAGTGTTTAAAACAAAAGAAAGACGTTTAGGTAATATACATATAACTCAGAATGAGTGATGAATAGTAAATACGGCCTGATTTTGTTCTAAAAATAGATAGATGGTTATGCAGATATGGTATAGTGGTATGTTAGGGGTATGAATCACCAGACGCCCTATGATACCATATTATCATGATACTTAAGTCACAATACGATACGAGTATTAGTTATATTGTGATATATAACCTTTTTTCAACCACAGATTATGCAGTTTGTCAACATCAGTTTTATCTAATAAGATACAGATTTCACTTTGTTCATTTCAGAGTTTCCATTCACATATCTTGAGGTCAGGGACCCTTTTGAGAATGATCATGCCCGTTTTACCTCACCAAAATTTAGCGCATCCTTTGAGCATTATTAGCATTCCTCTTGACAAGCTAACATGAGATTCCTTAGGTTTTCTAGTTTCATATAATACCAGTATGTTCACTCTAATTTTAAGACCTACCTTTACATATGTGTAGTGACGTTACATATGTGAGTGTACTATGCTGTATCAGTCCCCCCCCCACCTCTAAGGTAATATTAGGTCAACTATGGACATGGGCCTCAAGTGTACCAATGACAGTGGTATAACAGCTTATATGTGAAACTAGTATATTTTCAAAATACATACTGAAGAATCTGAACATGATGTTACTTTACACACATGTTCAGCTCTGGTTGTTGTTGCTGTAGTTGCTATGGATCATCGTGTTGGCCAAATTGGCTTTCATGAGCACAGACTGTAGAGTTGAGGCATCGAGAGACACCACCTCAGTGGAGTTCTGATTTTTACTTGTTACACTACAGAAGAAAATATATTCTGTATTTTCAACAGCCTGTCCAATATTTTCTTTCCACATCTCTGAAGCGTGTTTTGAAGCAGCCGCTTCGGGCTGATAGAGGCGTAGGATAAGGGAATTGTGTCTAAATTAAGTGTTGGAGAAACCAAACATTGAAAGTTTTGAGGGGAAGCATTAAATAACTGTATGGTTGCTCACTTTTCTTTTATGCTATATACTGAATGTTAACACTGTTTCAGGCTAAATAAGTGTGCACCGCTGCAATGCTTGAGTTGTTTCTGAGTGTGTTTAGGTATCTGATGAATATGCATACACCATTGTGCCTGTCACTTAGAGCTGTGTATTAGCAAGAATCTGGCGATACGATACGTATTACGATACAGGCGTTATGATTCAGTATATTACGATACTGTAAGTTGCAATTTTTTAACATCTAATTTTAGGGAAACTGTCATAATATATAGAACACCACTATATACATAAAAGCTTTTTTTATGTAGTCAAAATTATCTGTTTTTGCATTTATCACAGTCACTGTAAAGTATAACAACATAGCTCTGCTTTGAGAGGGCACACATCTTGAAATAAAGCATTCACTAAACTAAACCATTATTTAAAAATCTATAGTGTTTTTGAGAATCGATACAGTATCACAAAACATATTGCGATATTTGACGTTCTGTATTTTCTTGCACCCCCACTGTCACCGCTCCCAAATTAGACTTTTATTATGTGCGTAATCCACAGTGGACTCTAACAGACGTTTGATAGTAATTTACTGTTTTAGCTGTGGTGGTTGAATCTCACAGTGTGTGTTTTTCTTCTTATTTTTCCACTTTCTTCTGCTTCAGATCCGGCCATACGTAGGCTGTCTGGTGCAGTACCTGCCGCTGCTCTGGAAGCAATCTGAAGAACACAACATGCTTCGATGTGCCATCCTCACTACGCTCATCCACCTGGTTCAGGTATGGCGTGTCCCCAAATTCCAACGTTGCATCATGTTGCAGAAGGCGTGCATACAGGATGCTCGGCGTTCACGCGTGGAAGCATCCTTGTCAGCCAAGCGTAATTTGGCAAGTGTGTTACATTTATGCACCACCTTATGTTTGGCTGCTGTTATCGGTCTGTATGTGGGAGAGTGTGTTTCACGCTTACCACATGTGCCACTTGTTGGCTAAAATGCAGTAATGAAACTAAACATCATGGTATCGCATGAAATTCTACTAAATGTCAATGACTTAGATATAAATGACATTCGACTAGTGGTTGTTAAACACCAAACATGTTGATTAGAAGGGAAATAAATGAAAAACTATCTGTACAGAGGTATCATTTGTGAAGGGTGTACAGTATTAGGCTTTACTAGACTCATACTGAAGCCTTGATGTTTGTCTGTGCCAGTCTTTTCATACGGTTGCTGTCAGATAGAAATTTACTGTCTGAATCAGCAGCCTTAACGAACTCACCACTCCACTGCACAAATTTGGCCAGCTCACCTTGCTTTTGCAGTGAGCCAGCACTCATGTCTCTCAGGAACACAAGGAAATAGCTCATTAACAATACTATTGAAATAAGCACAACGGTAACAAAAAGCTATTGCAGGGAATACAACTGAGGTTTAACTTCAGTAATGGTTCTGTTGGTTAGGCACCCCCTTTAATTTAAAGTTCATTATGTTTATTGTTCATTGTGAGTGGAAATGCCAGTTTCAGCAGTATGACAGGTGGCACTGCTTAGTGGATCTGGCAGTAAGTGTGGTTTTACTTTTGTGGCCACATGTTGCTGAGGCTGTTCCAAAATGTCTGCTTAGGGCGATCTGGGTCGGACACATTTCCCCAAATGGCTGGGTTTCTGTCACACCGATTTTTATGTATTTACTTTTTTCCTTACCCTCACCTGCCATAAACTGTGACTTGACTGAATAAGACAACCTGTAGAGAGGCTCTGTCTGCTTTTCCTCCTCTGTTATTCTCATATGTGATTGCTCACACAATGACTTATAGTTTAAACCACAGATTGAGATTTTTTTTGCTTTTTAGCAGAGTGAAGCGTCAGATGCAGTGCAGGAATTCAGCTGTTTTTGTGGGGCAACTTGAATAATTTGCAATCATTTGCCTCAATAGCAATCATGTTTATCACTAACTGAAGTTAAAAAGAAAGTAACCTGAGACAGAAGCTCCATTCCCCACAGCAAGAAGCAGCCCATCTTATATATTTGGGCTGCCGCTGCGTTACTTCACAGTGGGACATGAAACACTCAATGATGGAGACACACTCCCTCTGAAAGGGTAACACAAGCACACATCTGGCAAACTGCGGGAGGCACTGACGGTCTACTGCTGAAGGGGTTTGGATTAGTGAATCGTGTAATCACATACTAATGTAGATTTTAATATAATGCTGACATTAAACAAAAAAGGAAAGTGTGGTTGAAGTTCTAGAGGTACTACTTAAATTAGTCCAAAGAAAATGATTTCAGATTAAGAGATGCTGTATGTTCAACACAAAACAACTGATTTATTGTAAGCTACAGATGAACTTTTAATAATTTCTTAGATTTGGTTTAATCAGTCATAAAATCTTTAATGATAAAGGTAATTTCCATTATAATGTTAATTATAAATGCTAGTAACAGCATTTTCCCATGTCCAGGTGTGTAAGCTATCTTGCTAATTGAAGCTTTAGATAATCAGATACAATAGTATAGAGCGCTGGTTCCCAACCTGGGGTTTCTGACCCCTGCTAGGGTCGCCAAAGCTCCACAGGGCATATTGATTTTAAGAGGTGTAAGACAGCTTAAAAAAACAATAAAAAATACACAGTTGGAGTATATCTCAGCATTTCATTCATTTATGTGAAGAAAACTAAAGGAAATTGTGATTTTTAAAGCTTGGATTATTATTTGAATTCTAAACTTCTAAACAAATCTATATAAAAAGTATAAATGTTGAAAGATGGCAAGTACTACTCACCCATCTTTAAAGTGGTCACATCTCCATTCTGTTGTCAAGCACACAGCTGACGTAATACTTGCTGTTAGGACATGGTGTCCCTGTGGCCGAGTTCTCTGCCATCTTTATGGTTGTTGTTGAATTAGTCCTTGTTCAGCTTGACCTAACGTTACATTTCATTTTTAGTTAATAAAAGTTGTGCGATTCCCATTGTGAGATGCATCCAGTGTGTTCAAGACAGCCATGCTTTTTTTTTTTTTTTTTTTTCAAAATTTCAAAATAAAATCTATCTGTTGTTTTTTTAACTTTTCAAATATGTAGTCCAATTTGGGATATTCACATATATCAGCTCAATAACAACACAATAACGCAATAACAGCACAGGTTACTTTGCTGTTCATATTCCTCCACTGGCTCCCAGTTGCCTCGCTCATCAAATTCAAAACCTTGTTGCTCTCTTACAGCAACAGTAACAGCTCCCGCCTACCTGAACTCCTTCATCCAGGTCTACACTCCCTCCCGCCCACTACGCTCTGCCATTGAAAGGTGCCTGGTACTCCCATCACAACAGGGCCCTAAATCGCCAGCTAGACTCGTGTGCTCTGTAGTCTCCCGGTGGTGGTTACTAAACCCCATTCCATCCACAGAGTCCCTTTCCACCTTTAAGAGAAAGCTAAAGACCCAGCTCATTCATGAACACCTCCGCACCTAATGACAGTGTTGCTATTGATGATGTTGATAACGATGATACTAATGATGTTGATGACAATGATGTTGATGATGACAATATTGAGGATATTCGTGATAATGATGATATTGATATTGTAGATGTTATTATTGATGATGATGAAAAATCTGATTTTTTTACACCCTGTGCATTGCCTGTCGGCACCTGTGTCCAATCGGACTTATTATCTCTTATCTAGATCCTGACTTGTGATGTACGAATTCTCAGATGTACTATATGTCGCTTTGGGCAAAACAGTCTGCTAGCTGAAACGACAGAATTGTAGAATATTCATTGACGACCCAAGCTCCCAGCAGCACTGTCCTTGACTGTGCTCCTCCATGAGTTAACAGCCAAGCCAAGGCCAAGATGACGCACTGCTCAGCTGCTCTTTTTACATCCTCATCTTATATTATAGCCATGTACTTATGTCCAGTGCATGCTCATGCGTAACAAATAGGGTAAAGGCTAAATGATATTGAGTTAGACTTGTACCTGAACCTTTTCTCAAATACAGTGGGCACATAAAAGAGCCATGAAAAGAACATAAAATCCCAACAACCCTTGCACCTTAAGGCATGTATATTTCAGCCAATACAAGTACAAAAAGACACTTTTCATTACACCTCTTTGTTGTGAATGTGGGAACAGTGGCACATGCCCGACAGCGTTCTCGCTCCGCTACATGCATCTTATACAACAAGCTACTAAATGTTGTGCAGCATTTGGACAATGTGCTCTGTCAAGGTGAGTCAGAGCAGTTAAATCTTGAACTTTTCTATAAATCTATGGCTGTCCACTTTGGTCAGATGGCCTGCGAGGAACACCCATTAGGCTAAAGCACATAAAGTACAGCCCTTAAAGACCACCTGGCTGCTTCCTTTGTCAGGTTTTCCTAATTAAGAATTGACTTTCTGTATCTGTGTTCTCACAGGGCCTGGGGGCAGAGTGTAAGAACCTATACCCTTTCCTCCTTCCTGTCATCCAGCTGAGCACCGATGTCTCCCAGCCGCCACATGTGTATTTGCTGGAGGATGGACTGGAGCTTTGGTACGGACACACTCTTATACGCTCCATATTTATAGAAAAACAAGTACATTTACGAAGAACTTGGTGATCTCATTTCCTCCCTCGCACATCAGACCGCACTCGCACACACATGACACATCCATACTATGACTATAGCTGTCTTTATTTTCCTCTTTTTTTGTCACTCAATTAACTGAAGTCCTTTTTTTGGTCATATTAGTCATCCTCATTTACTGACTCATGCTGGGTCCATCTATGCAGATAACTTTGCAGATAAGTAGTGGTAAATGGGCTCGTTTTTTCACAGACAACTACTCTAGGTGTGCAATAATTCCTGTGTTTTAGAGCTATCGCAAGAATCTGCTGCGATATGGAGCGCTCACTTTTGCAAATGCATTGTAACTGCAAAAGGTTTGTTTCAGTAGAGGAGAAAGTTATCCTTTTATTCCTCTCCTATCGTCCCTGCTTAATGTGTTGTTTTCTGTTCATAGAGAGCTGCAGTGTTCGGCATGCTGTGTGTGCTAGTAGCACAAAGCCAGTCTTATGTTTCCATCCCGCCTTTTATTCTGCCTGATAAACAGTCATGCCATATTTGTTTGCTTTGTTTACAAAGTGAATGTCATTTTCTTTTGCTTTTATCTTTTATTAGCTGATTATCCTCTCTCTCTGTGGCCCTCTCAGTATCTGTCTATCTTGTATTTTCTATTAATCTGGGGAGCGTGCATCAAATCAGTCATTCATGTCTCCTCTTCTTGGGTTTTTTTTGATCACTGAGTGCTTCCTATCAACATTTAATCTAACATATATCTCAGAAATGTTTTCCAGTTGCAGTCATACACTCAAAGTAGCTTTATAGCCTGTCAGTAGATCTTATTGACTGAATTATTTTGACAATCTACTGCCATACAGTGAGGAGAGAGGCCTGGTGAATTCATGCCATCATTATATTTAAATGTAAATGTACAGATTTCCATTAGGCAGTCCAAACATAAAGGGCAGATCCATCTGCATTTGCTTCCTTTTTTTTTAAATGCAAAATGCAGTGATGTAGGCTACCAAAGTAAGCTAATCAGTACAGTTATGAATATTGTGAGTGAGTCAAAGTTAGCTGTGATAAGTTTGGAAATAACTGAAAGGGTTAGTTCAGATTTTTGAAGTGTGGTTGTGTGTGTACTCCTGCGTTCTGTGAGGTAGGATTACTGTTTTTGTGAATGGAGCCTGTTGGCTTTGAAGAGAGCGATGTAACGGCTTCAGATTGTGTGATGGTGAGGTAAAGCAGCTGTGGATGGGAGCAGCAGTAAACGTATTTTAGGTGTTGTGCCCTTAAACGGGGGGATAGTAAGAGAGAAGGGTGAAGAAAACACCAACGCAGCTCTCGCCTTCACTCATCGTTGTATTGAGTCAGACCTCAAATGTAATACAATGCCAACAAGATTCATACAAGTATGCATCTGAACTCAGATTTCTGGACCACAGTAATCATGACCAAATTACACTTTTAACTTTCTGAAACTCTTCAAAGTCTCTCTTAGCCATTTCTAAATGTCTTTTTTATTCTAATACAACATGAATCGTCTTTTATAAAAAAATGTATTTTAACCCTTTTAGCTTGCTCAACACATGAATTAACTTCCAACAGTGATGAAATAAACCATTCAGTAAACTACTATGAACTATGAACAGTACCTGGCTTGAATACTAAAGACATGGTAAAACGATCGACACTATGACGGGACCACGAGGTCTCCGGCAGCTAGCTTACACAGCAACGGAGTTAGCTGGAAACTTTCAAACATAATGCAAAGTATAAAACATGCACTTTTTCCCCTGTCATAACACAACAACACGTACGTTCTTAACAATGTGTTGACAACTCTATAGTGCTTTGTGGACGTTATTTACCTTAAACGGGGGGATAGTAAGAGAGAAGGGTGAAGAAAACACCAACGCAGCTCTCGCCTTCACTCATCGTTGTATTGAGTGAAGGAGAGGCGCGCAATCCCTCTACTGGAGCCCCGAGGCATTACCAACAGATCGACGCACGATGGATTCTCACAGACATGGGTGTAGATTACCAAGAGAAACAACTATTCTTGCCTGTCACATAGGCACCTAAAAAATGAATACCAGTTTAAGTGTACCTCGCCATCAGACAGCCCTTTCTGACAGGGAACTGAAGCTGTTACATGTTAATGCTATTACAAAAACAGTAAAACACAGGAGTTGCTGGTCTGCTACTGCATATCGGTTCGTTTGTTTGTGTTATTGTGTGACTTTCGGATCTGAACTAACGTGGCGTCCACACAGCAGTACATTGCTTCGCCGACACTTTCTGCTTCTCCAAACTGGAGTATACTGACATCTAAGTTACTGTAAGGTAATGTTAATACACTAACTATAAGGATGTACATATACTGTATATGGAGCAGCATTATCATGAAAAACTACATCAGGTCATGTGGGAAAAGGTTTTCAAAAGGGCTCGTGAAAAGACTTGGTGGTAAAACATAAGTACCTCAACAAAAATCTGAATGTACGGATTTCAATAATACATAAGGAACACCAGTGGGAAGATACAGAATGGTATAACCCCCCCCCCAAAAAAAAATAAAAATAAAAATAAAAACAAACCATAATAATAATAATAATAATGGACTCGCCCTTTAACCACAACTCAAACTTATTTTGTTTTGCAGTAAATATCTTTTCTGGCAAACTGATTAATTATTTTGTACATAAAATATTTAAAAATAAAACCTAACCCATTATGAGTTACAGCAGCCTTTCTGACTGTCCAAAATTAAATTACATTTTTCTTATTTTAGAAACAAATGTGTAAAACTGTTGATGTTGAGTCAGTATACTCACTGATTAATCAAACAGTCATCAGGAGTATTTGGCACGTTTCTTTTAATCATATATTTCTTAATGCTGAGCCAAACCACTAACATCGCTTTCCTTTCTCTCCTCCTTTTTCCGACTTCACCCTGCATTATTTCTTTCAACCTTTGTGATGCCCGTGTTCTTTTCCTCTTTCTGTGTCTGTAATTTGTCCCGCTGTACTTGTCTATCCATTTTCTTTTGCCACCTCTACTCTGTATCTTCTGTACTCCTTTCTTGCAACTTCCCCCATTTTCTGTTATATTCTCCCCTGTGCACTCTCTTCTCCTTTCCTTTTTACTTTCTCATCCCTCCCCTCTCATCATGCAGGTTGGTGACTTTGGAGAACAGCCCAGCCATCAACCCGGAGCTGCTCAGAATTTTCCAGAACATGTCGGCTTTGCTGGGTGAGCTCACACGAGATTTCCTTTGTTTGCTAGTCTGTCTAGCGCTCTGTGCATGTGTCTGTTTCTGCTGGTGTGTGATGTGTGTTGTTTTTTGCCTTTCTTTATGGAGTTTAGCTTTAACATATAAATTGAATTAGTGGGAGTAAAGGAAGGTATCACAGAGACATCAATAATCATGCTACTATGATGCATTTTGCTTTAATTTGATCAGTATGAGGTCAAATTTGCATCCTGTTTAATGAGAAAGATGGATAAAAAGAACAAACAAACATTACAGTATATCATGTAATACAAGTCAGAGAAGCTGAGAGAATGAGAACAGTAAGTTGATGCAATCCATGGACATGGACTTCATTTTCATAGTTTTATTATTTATCTGGGTAGTGTAGCTTGCAGAGATCACAGTTGTGGCTTTGCAGTAGCCTCAAGGCATCAGGGCCACAACTCCAGGTCTGCAGGCAGCTGTGAGTGGTGGCAGGTTGAATGGACCTGGCTGGATGATTTATCACAAGCCTGGAGCGTTGGGACACCTCACTTACTGAGTGTGTGTGTGTGTGTGTGTGTGTGTGTGTGTGTGTGTGTGTGTGTGTGTGTGTGTGTGTGTGTGTGTGTGTGTGGTGTGTGTGCGTGTGCGCATGTGTGCATGTGCGTGTGTGTGTGTGGCCTTCAGTGTGATGAAGAACAGTATTGATTCAGTGTTTCTGCACATAACGAGTGAGTCAGACTAATATGAACACTAGTGTAGCCTGATCGGCTTACTGGAGCATTTGATCACTTATACTGCGGATCGGGAATCCATGAGACGCAGGAGAGCAAAGTACTCAGAAAGACCGTCGCAGATGGATAAAACAGAGCGGGAAGGATTTAAAGAGAGTTTAGAAAAGGGGAAGTTTGGTGAAACATAACAAGCAGGTGGTGGATGGACATGAATGATGTAAGAGGTGATGGCAGGAAAATGAATGAAAGGTGATACACTGGAGGTGTGCTCTGAGGAGCTTGGACACGGATGGATGGAAAGATAAGAGGCCCTTTTTAGTCTGATCTACTGCTGAACACAACAAGTAAACTGAGGCAATGAACAGTAAAAGAGAAGTTCTTTGTACGAAGCAGCACAACCAGTCATGTTTGATTTTAGACTAATCACAGGCAACTACAGTAACAACTACTGTAGCCAAGAAGCCTTTGCATAAAAGCATGAAAAAGACCAGCACTGGCAAACTGTGTTTTTTTAATTTATTTTTTAATTCAATTTAAGGTATGTGTGAAGGGGTTGTCACACTGTGACTCTACCGCCCAACAATGCTGAAACATTTAATGGAGCATCTGTTTCTACAAGCAAGGACGTTGAACCTAGTAAGAATGAAAATAGATGACTAATAACACAAGTAACATGTATACAGTACACTTATAGAAGTGGGACTGAGAGTCCTCATTGTGTCAACATGATTGATGATGATATGTGGAGTGATTAGTGCGGACTGATCAGCTGCCGTATCACTGGTGTGAGTGGCTAGTTTAATGATGGATTGAAGGACTGGTTGAGGGAATGTAAAATCAGTAAGAGGGTTAAGATTGAGAGAAAATATATGGTTGGATCAGGGAAATGAAAGACAGTACTTTAAACTAGAGACTATCTTGCAATGAGATCACACAATCTGTGCCAAATCAAGTCAATGGCTCTCCCTAGCAAAACTCTGAGGAGCAACTTGTCACTAAAAGGCCAGTTGTCTTCACTAACTTTGAGGCTAACCCCCTTCACTTTAATCAGCCAGTGGAAAGTAAGACACAGGAACTTGGCTTGGGTCTTGAAGAGTTGTAGCTGTGTAAGAAAAATATCATAAAACATAAGGCCTCAGGGCTTGCGATGCACTGGTGGAAGCCCTAATGGCGACGACGAGTCTGAGATAGCTGACAGTCTGAAGTCATGGAGACCGCTAATTCTGACCTTCTTTACATATCCTGCCTATCAATTTTTTTTTAAACTAAGTAAACACATAATTTTTGACCGAAATATCTCCCATTCGTCTGGGTTATTGAAACCTTCAAGGACACGTGGACCGACACCAGCCCTGGTATGGTTGTATGTAAGTAATGATGAACACTTTGTTAGGTCCTGTACATGGGCTTGTTACCTGCAGAGAGGCACTGATGTGTCAGCACCATTGTGTCAGATGTCCCTGCTCTGCAATCCAACAGATGCAGGCTCAAATTAGAGCTGCAATGAGCTGTTTTCCTTGTCTTATGTCATAGTAAATTGGATATATTTGGGTTTTTGACCGTTGTTTGGACAAAAATGACATTCTATGATGTCATCTTGGGCTCTAGGGCTTTTTTCACTGGCATTCACTAGTGTTTTTCAGTATTTCATCATGTTTTACAGAAAAGACAATTACATTCATAATGAAAATAGTCCTTAGTTGCAGCCCTATCAAAAATCCAAAATAATTCCTGTGGGCTCTCTTGTTTTGTACTTGTAATATGCCTAAATATGTAGGACCTTATTATCTGTCAATGATCCAACAACAGCTTAATGTGTTACGATTTAGTGCCCACGTCCACCCCGGACTACATAACCTCATTGAAACAGGCTCATTCTGTGACCCAGTTTTGCTTACTATCATTATCATCCTCTGTGTGTACTACAGAGACTTGTCACATTTCTCTCCTTTTTTCAATATTTGCTCGGTGGAGATGAGTGCTGCTTTTCTCTGGCTGTGACAGACACATTAAAGCAAAGAAAAGGAAAAAGCTTTCACATCTCTCCAGGTACAAGCTAACAGCATTCCATTAGTAAAGTAAAAAACACAAAATGATAAGCAGTGGTGGAGGTATTTTGTCCCTTTTCCCTGCATTTTGAGTTTTTATTTTTTATGGAAGTCTGAGAAAAACGTGAACTCCAGGATTTTTCCCGTGTGGATGATCTGATGCTGTACTTACATCATTCATACTTATATACTATAATACCGTTTGCCTATATCAGGTCAACCTTGTCATCTTCTCATTTTTAAATGTGCTCCGTGTGTCTAAAATTGATTTAAGCCTTTTAATGTCTTTTAATCTGTGGTGTAGTCTGCCCATCATTGTCTATTTGACTGATACAGCTGTTGAGAAAATGATTTTAACACCAACTCCAGGAGCTGTTTTCAAGCTTTCGATCTTATCAAGAATGATCTATTAACCAATTAGGGATGTCATGGTGAGGAATTTCCCCACTGGTTAATAAATTTGTGACAACAACGATGCTACCAATTACACCAAATCGTGCAGTACACACCGGCTGTGACAACTCGGTCCTTCACACAGCGATTGCGTCATTAACGTCCCTGATAGCATTGGGTTTAAATCAGAAGTATTCCCAAATAGAGGCTTTGCTTTTCACTTCGACACCGAATCCTCCGCCATCGTCTTGTCTGTCATCTCTCTCTCCACCCGGGTGTGTGAAATCTGACTCCTGCTACTCTGTGCTGAGACTCTGTACGGAGCAGACACTTTCACTTGAGGTTTGAAGCACATCTTGTCTGACAATGTATTGATAACGTGGCACTGAGAAAATGAACTCAAATTTTTACTGTGTCATTGTTTTGTAAGTAGGGTGATGGTGAGGAAATTTTCCCGCCGGTTAATAAACTTGTGACAACACAGGTTTTACTGATTACACCATATTACAAAATAAGATGACATTGAACATTAAGCATTAAACAGTGTTTACTTTGATTTTTACTGTCGGCTGGCTGTGTGTCTGGCTTTTCCAGTAGAGCTTTCGCTCCGCCGCGCACGCTGTTCGCCTCACAGCGATCACCTCGTTAATGTTATGGTTCTCTCGTAGCATTGGGTTTAAATCTGAAACACTGCCAAATAGGTGCTTTTGCTTTTTGTTTCGACACCAATTCCTCTGGCATTGTCTCATCTGTCAACTATTTCTTGTCCTGTTTGTGTGAAAACTGACACCTGCTACTCCGAACACGTTCATTGTCAGTTTGTAGTGTTAGTCATCCGACTGTGTATTGATAACACAGCGCTGATACATGAAAATTAACTAAATGGGTTTTAAATCTGTGAGAAAAGCAAAACAACAGTGGGAGCGGTGGGTACGTAATGTAAACGGTATGTGCCCAACTATCGTTTAACACCAGTAACTCTGACTACCGGGGCAAGCCTGGTCAAGTAAAGTTCAAGTCTTTGCCCTCATGTCTTGAGTCCCAAGTCCTGATTCCTAAACTTTGAGCTTGAGTCCTAAACAAATCACAATGTGCTCGTCACCAAATGTAACACGATTTTAACATATACTGCACAAAAATATGAGCTCAACACTTTTGTTTTATATGCTGAAGTCAAAGATCTAAGACTTTTTCTATGTACACAAAAGGCCTATTTCTGTCAAATATTGTCACAAATTTGTCTAAATCTGTGCTAGTGAGCACTTCTCCTTTGCCGAAATAATCCATCCACCTCACAGGTGTGACATATCAATATGCTGATTAGACAGATGTGCCTTAGTCTGGTCACAATAAAAGTCCACTCTAAAATGTGCAGTTTTATCACACAGCACAAAGCCACAGATGTCGCTAGTTTTGAAGGATCGTGCAGTTGGCATGCTGACTGCAGGAATGTCCACCAGAGCTGTTGCCTGTGAACTGAATATTCATTTCTCTACCATAAGCCGTCTCCAAAGGCGTTTCAGAGAATTTGGCAGTCTATCCAACCGGCCTCACAACAGCAGACCTCATGTCAATATCAGCTGATGCAACAATCGGTTTGCATAACCAAATATTTTCTGCATCAAACTGTCAGAAACCGTCTCAGGGAAGCTCAGCTGCATGCTTGTCCTCACCAGGTTCTTGACCTGACTGCATTTTGTTGTCGTAACCAACAAGTGGGGCAGTGCTCACCTTCAGAGGCGTCTGGCACTTTGGAGAGGTTGTCTCTTCACAGATGAATCCCGGTTTTCACTGTACAGGGCAGATGGTGGACAGCGTGTATGGGGGTGAACGGTTGGCTGATGTCAACGCTGTGAATCGAGTGGCCCGTGGTGGCGGTGGGGCTATGGTATGGGCAGGCGTATGTTATGGACAATGAACACAGGTGCATTTTATTGATGCCATTTTGAATGTACAGAGATACCGTGACGAGATCCTGAGGCCCATTGTTGTGACATTCATCCACTGCTATCACTTTATGTAGCAACATGATAATGCATTTATATTTTTGTTCAGTATAACTTTAGTTCATCATGATTTTCTCCTCTACCTTGGATGCTGTTGGATTGGTTCAAACAAAGTGGATCTGGGGAATTAAGTAAAAGATAATCAAATGCAGATCGCAGTAATATTCACCAAAAAAACCCACTTTTCAGGGATTCAGCAATAAACAAGTTATTTCCCCACCAGTCAATCCTCTTCCCAAACAATTCAATAAAGGATCTCTCAAAAGGTAAATAAACCCAACATCTCTCAACATCTATTGGAGTTACCTTCGATACTGAGCAGTTGATCGCCTTCATATGCACACTTTTTAAATTATTTCTCCTGACTCGTGTAACAAGAAACCAAATCCTTGTTCTTGTCTCCAAAGAAACTCTGCTGCCGTGTGGTGTCATGCGTTTTGTTATTCACTTCATTAAGAGCTCCTTGTATCCCTTATCCCTTCTTTCTTACTATCCCCCATGCTTCATTCCCTCTCCCTGTGTTTGTGTCTTATTTAAAAAAATAAGATGTTTTTTAACATTAGCATATCTAAAGCACATTATGTCATTGAATGTAATTACTGTAGGTTGTCAATTCAAGTATTAGAGAGAAAAATTCAAAGCTTTCATGATGAAAATAATAGCTCAGAGGCATGGTCACAGGTCAGAACTAATTAGCACAGTTTTAAAAACATGTCCTTTTAATACTGAAAATGAGAATAAGTGGAGGATCATTTTACATTCATGCATGTATTTACATATATTGACGGAGAATCTCATAGAGGTAATTAACTTGGCTTTTTTTGCTTTAGTGTTTTTTTGTGAAACTGGTCAGTCATCATCCTTGGCTGGTTGTCACCAGAACATTCGGCGGTTCATTTGTTTAGTCCATGGAGAGCAGCAGTGGAGGGATGTGGGCCATTGAGAGAGTCTGGCTCTGGATGGTGTTGCAGCTTGCCAGGTGTGTGGCCTGGCCTGCCTGATAAAGAGCCCCCCTCCATCACCGCTAAACTGGAGCAGCAAATTCCCTAATTAGAATGTCAAGAGTCTTGCCTTGGCTAAATTGTTAGACTAGCACTATGTCCGGTATCACTGCCACCACACTCTGAACTAGGACACATTTCAGCTGTGTGTGCTGCACTGACTAGTGATGATGGAGAGTAAGTTTGTGTCCTTGTTGGCCTAACACTGATTAGTGTGAGCATAGTTAGAGTGGAGTTAGAGGATCCATTAATTTCCATGCCATTTTATATTACTTGTTAAGAAACTCACGTCTTGCTGTTTTGGCAGTAAAAGCTATGCAGGGAAAGGAAGGCATAATGGCGACTGAACTACTAGAGAGCTTCAGGCTGAAACAAACGGAGGGAAGGTTGAGTTTCATTTTGAAAGCGGATAGCAGCAACATTTAATTAACATGAGGGCTTTTAAGTATACTTATAATACATGGGAGATTGAGAATAATAGTCTCTTTTAATAGTAGGGCTGTCACTTGATTGAAATATTTAATTGTAATTAATCGCATGATTGTCCATAGTTAGTCGCGATTAAGCACACATTTTTTATTTGTTTAAAATGTGCCTTTTAAAGGGAGATTTATCAAGTGTTTAAAACTCTTATCAATATGGGAATGGGCTAATATACTCGCTCTATGCAAATGTGTGTATATATTTATTATTGGAAATCAATTAATAAGAAAGAAAGAAAGAAAGATATTCCTTTATTAGTCCCACAGTCGGGAAATTCAGTTTTACACTCTGTTGTTCACACAGTACAGTTCACACAGTACATATACATGTCAATGGAGAGATGTCAGAGTGATGGGGCTGCTCCTGACAAGCGCCCAGAGCAGTTGGGGGTTTGGTGCCTTGCTCAGGGGCACCTCGGCAGTGCCCAAGAGGTAAACTGGCACCTCTCCAGCAACCAGTTGGTCTTGGTCCATGGGGGATTTGAACCCGGGTCCTCCACATCCTAACCCAAGTCCTTACGGACTGAGCTACTGCCGCCCCCAAACACAATATCGATGACAAATATTGTCCAGAGACCCTCACAGGTACTGCATTTAGCATGAAAATAATAAATACTCAAATCATAACATGGCAAACTGCAGCCCAACAGGCAACAACAGGTGTCAGTGTGCAGATGTCTATGATTTTCCCAGCATGCCTGTGAAGGGGAGACTCGTTGGAACCTATAGAACCCATTTTCATTCACATATCTTGAGGTCAGAGGTCAAGGGACTCTTTGAAAATGGTCATGCCAGTTTGTCCTCTCCTAAATTTAGTCCGAAATTTGGAGCGGTAAGCCACTATGACATGGTTGGTACCAATGGATTCCTTAGGTTTTCTAGTTTCATGCCAGTATCTTCTCGCTAGCTTTAAAACTAAGCCTGCTACAACCTCCGGAAAATCAACTGTGTTAAAAAACAAATTGTGGCGCTAGAATGAATTTGTATTAGTTATTGTTGCATTAACTTTGACAGCCCTAATTAATAGCCTTCAGCCTTGATTATCTCTCATTTTTTTATCAATAGATTAATGACTTAGGCTATACAATTTTAGAAAATGGCAAAAAATGCACTTCACAATTTCCAAAAATCCAGTATGATGCCTTTGAATAGCTTGTTTTGTTGACCAACAAAGATGATTTTTTTCAGGGTTTTCACCAGAAAAAGTTGCTAAACTGTACACACACTGCACTGCTACGTTCACACCTATAACGTTACTACTGACTCATACTTAAGCTGTCACTCGCTAACATCAAGCATACAACCTAGAGTTATTCCTTAAAGGAGTTTGCTTCTTGTATTACAGATTTTAGTTTAAAAAGCATCTTAAAAATACGTAACTCCCCGCTGCCTAGGCCCAGCAGGCTGTCTGGTTTGCAATACATTGGCAGAAACCCTGCTCTTTACAATGAAGTAAAACATGCGGAACAAGCGCGGTGAAAACCAAGTATATGGCTGGACTGTGTATGGTCAGTCTGTGAATTTATGGCTAAATTGTTAAAGAGCTAGTAAGTGATCATGTCTATAATGTTAAGTCAGCGGTACGGCAAAGACACAAGGAGACGCTGGCTGGTCAAGCGGAGACCTGCCCTCTCTTGGAATGCACCTGATTTGTCCCTGGTTTTCTGCTTGTCGTTTCAAACTGGAAACAACTTGACGTGAACTGTCTGCTAATAGCTTTTCTAGTCTTCTGACCACTCAAAGTGCTTTGCAGTACATGTCACATTCACCCATTCACACACACATCCATACACTGATGGCAGAGGCTGCTAAGGTGCCAACTTTGCCCATCAGGATCTAATCTAAATACACTTTCATCTCATTCACACACTGATGGCTAAGTCTTCGGGAGCAATTTGAATGTCTTGCTCAAGGACACATCAGCACGAGACAGGAGCAGCCGGAGATCGAAGCACCGACCTTCCGATTGGCGGACGACCTGCTCTACCGTTGAGCCCCAGCCGCTGCCCCAGCTGTCTACTTCTGAAAACATTTTAAGCGAGAACTAGGCTAAGCCACTGCCGAATATCATTTCATTTAGAACTAGATCACCTAGTTTCACAGCTTGGTCCAAGTTTCGGGCTCACTAGCATAACATAGTGTTCACCCGCCTTTTCATTTTGAAGAAGCAACAGCCAGTGAGGAACCTCCAACACTCTGCCGACCAATCGCGTAACTTCATGACTCAGTCAGTAAGTGACAGACTTTTGCGTTTGTAGGGCTGGCCCTCTGTGATCCAGCCAGAAAAAGCAGTTAACCCTCACACTGAAGAAGCTGGAACCAGTAAGTGTTTGAGATTTTTGCTCAGCTTAGTTTTCGACCAGTTGTTTCCACACTGATAGCCTGCCTTTCCACAGTTAAAGGTAAATCAACGAGAATAGGACTATTAAAACATGACCTTGCTGAAGTGTCTATTAAGTAATAACAGAACAAAACTGGACAGTCAAATCATTTTAATTATTTAAGCCCTGGCCACTCTGCTTCATGATCATCCCATCAGTTAGCAATTACTACAGCCATAGACCTGTCAGACCATCCACACGAAGATCAATGACAATGTGTTGAGAGAGCTTTCAGCCTCATCTTTTGCCTGTTAAAGAATATGGTCTCTCGATTAAATGCCCAGCTAATGTGGTCCATGGATCCATCTGGACATCCCCCATCAGAGGATAACCTTTTTATTACAGGTTTCTCTGCTAGAAGTAATGACTGATTACAGCTGTCCCAAATGTTGGATATATTTGGCTGTATTTACTGCCAGGATGGAAGAAATTTTGTTATCTCAACGTTGATTATATACTGTACATGTAGCAGTTTATTCATTGTGATTCTGTGCATTAATCTTTTCTTACAGTTTCATACTGTAGTGATCATTATTTTTCTTTGTAGTCCGAATGTCTTGAGATCTATTTGCCTCATTCAACCTCGAGCTGCTATTGCACCAACTAAAGTGAGATGTTTCGGAAATTTCCTGGGAGGTTTCTGCTTCCTCATCATTGCTGTCATCTCATACATGATGGGTGTCACCCTATAAAGTAGATTTCAACCACTTCGTTGAATCCCTCGCTGAGCTTTTATCGCTTCTCTCATGCATGATTACCCGTCCATGACTTTTCAAAGACTTAGTCACTCAAGTACCAATGGGAGTTAGCTTTTCATCTTGCAACTGCAGCTGTTGGTCATGTTGTTTTTCATGTTTTTGCAGTGAGTCCTTTGTGTACAGTAAAACCTCGCAAAGCAAGCCATCTCCGGAGAGCTGCAGGGGTAATTTTCTACCCCTAAGAAGGTCTTCAAGGAGGCTTTAATACGGTAGTCATGCAGAAAGCTATCACCATAATAAAACATGACTTGACTCCTCTCCAGAGGTTGTCCTCTTTAAGTTTTCTTTATTTTCAGACCTTAAATTAAAAAGAAATAAACAATAAAAAAGGAGAATAGTCTGTTTTCTGTTTAGATTTATCCATTTAAACGTCCAACCTGGGGCTCAAACTCGTCGTATCTGGCTGGCTTGAATGTTCCCATCAAACATCTGTATGTCCTTGTAGTGCATCAGTACATATTTTGGCACCATTATTTTTTTTTGGTATCTGTTATCTTTCATCACTTAGCAAACATTGCCATCCCCATCACACACAGCAAAGCAAAAATGGGTTGGGAGATGACCAAAATTTTTAGCAGCATTCCCAACAACCATTAGAGGCACTTGAGAGAGGCCGTTATCACAGTCAGATGTGAGGCTCATTTTCCTGTTAATGTTGATAACCGAAGCGGATTGGGCAGCACATGCCCAGGGCTATGAAGGATGTACTGACTAAAGCTTAATCAGTGCTATAGCAGCTGTTTTTGTGACTATTTGATTATAGCGGATGATGCTGTGTGTGTGTGTGTGTGTGTGTGTGTGTGTGTGTGTGTGTGTGTGTGTGTGTGTGTGTGTGTGTGTGTGTGTGGAGGGTGGTTGTGTCCTCACTTGCCTTGTCTTTGTGAACATTTAATTGCTTTTATAGTATTGATTTGGCAAAATAGCCTTTCTGTTTTAGAATAATTATTATTCATAAGTGCTTTCTAACATTCTGCCTTTGGCTATTTACATGCATGTGAGAGCAAAATATTAAAAGACTTTTCAATATAATTCAATCCTGTCCGAATCAAACTAAAGCCTTAAAAACTACTTCAATAAGCACCTCTTTTGGACATTGAGTGTGTATTTAACCAAGGATGCCTGCAATAATACTTGTAGAAGGAGCAAAATAAGAACAAAATAAGAGTGTGTAAGTCATGAAAATACAAGTTAGTGATAATTTTGAAATTTCTTTCTCTACCGATAACCAAATTGCCTCGCATGCATGTGTGTCTGCCTGGCGTAACGATGATCTGTCCGCCCAGTTTAACAATATCAATTGTCTGACAATCAGTGTGTGTGTTTGTGCACGTCAGCAGCTGTTGTGGCGGTGGTGAGTGTGGGTTTGTTGGTGGCGCTGTAGCTGTGAACATAGGTGTAACGGACAGTGTGTGTACAGTTTGTTTGTTAGTGAATAAACAACGCTACGAGGCTACAAGCTACAACTCCTCAGCTGGAAGTCCTGAGCCAACTTCCTGTATCTGCACTGGCTCTGTCTTATGGTGAACCAGCTTTTCTCTTTAAAGTGACAAGCTGCTCCTTTGCGTTTTTCTCAGATTTGTATTTAACATTTCTTTAAACCGTTTAACCGATTATGTTATTTGTTAAATGGTTAATTATTAACATCCCTAATACAAGTGAGGAATCAAGTGAAATAATACACAAAAGACTCCTGAAAATCTAGGGCAGCAGTAGCCTGTAGCGCGCATGCAGATGGAGCACAAATTTTGCCAACTAAAATAAGCCAACCAAAAAAAAAGTTTCTTACTATAACCGTCATCCCCACCCAACTCTTTAGGATTTGTTTAATCCTCTTGGAAAAAGCTCAGTGGTAATAAAACCTTATCTTCCTCTCAAAGTTACTGTAGCTGGCGCAGTATAGTATGCTTCTCTCAACGTAACAGCACCAGTCACTCCTAGTCCGGGGTTTTCTCCGGCGGCTCCTCATCCGAAGGTCACACTTCATTCTAGATTTACCTTTTCATCATCTTTTGTCAGTAGAGGCTCGTATCGTTTCCCTGCTTTCTGATGTGCAGCGGCCTTCTAGCTGTGCCTGGGGTGTTGGCTTGTAGCTCACTCATAAATATTTCGTTCCATGTTTGTGTCATTCTGGGCCTGTGGAGTCCTCCTGGTGGCATCTCGGCTCAAAGCGGTGATATGAGATTTTGATCAGCTGTCACTGGAGGGTTGCTGTGAGAGCTGTTCAGGCATGTTCCTCCGGCTGAAGGCCACCGGTGGTTTAAAGCCTCCTCTTCTTGTCGACCCTGTTTGTTTCAGTTACACAGTCTGTCTGGATCAATGTGGATGACTAATGCTTGTTACTGATGACTTTTGCTATTTACAGTGTGTAAATTATGGTAATCTACTACAAGTACACAATTATTTGAGTTGACCAAGTTCTTTTCGGTGGTTGTGTAGGAATTTTTGCGTCTTATTGTGAGTGTATATAACAGTTTCCCCTGGCTCTGATGATGCTCCTCTCTGAGGTCCTGTAGCCTTTGTGACAGTGAACAGTGGCCTAACTGCACTTTTTACAATTTTGAAATCAATCTTTTAATGGCAAAATCAATATATATGCTTCAGTTGAATCTCTACAGGAAGTTAAAAGGAAGTTACCACTTTTACTGTTGTAGTTTTAGTAACGTGACATCATATCCATACTGTATCCTTCAAACAAAAAAAAAAAAAACGCGGTCGGCCGCAGCGAAGCGAAACGAGAAAGTAGAAAACGGCAGAGGGTCAGCTAGACATCTTACCAAAGCTGCATGATAACTCTGTCATGGACAGGAAGCGTTATTGTATTGCGGTAACGTGCAGCCGTCACTCTCATCTCCATGGTGAAATTGGCCGACGGTGCAACTATAGAGCACCAATATCCTGGCATTTATGTGAAGTGCATTCAAACGGCACCGATGGAGCTGAGCATGGTGTATAAAGAGAACGGAGCTGACGGGAGAGCTAGCAGCGGACTTGGCAAAGTTAGCAGAAGTATACACGTGTAATTACATCCTGTTTTCAAAATAGGTGTTAACAAAGGGAACTGTATATACAAAATACATATGTGGAAATTGGATTGATACAGAAACATTACACGTCCCGTATAAATTAAAAAGAAAGGGCAATGTCTTAATTATTTGATATTTTGGTTGCTGGAAAAAAAAAAAAAAGTATAAATAATGCCTGACACAGACTGATATATTTGACTTCAGGACATCACTGACTACATAGAAGTTATATATCAAACATTTTACTGTATTAATTTAGAGATTCTCCAAAGTGAAAGTCCCTAAAAGTGTGTGAATCAACTCTTGTGTAAAAAAAGTGAACATAAATCGCAATATCAAATCTCAATACATATCGAATCGGCACCCAAGTATCAAATCGGGAGGGAGGTGAATCCTCCTAGCCCCAATATGCATACATTTGCCATAAAATTGTCCCCTTTCTGTGAAAAGAAGCCTTATTGCAAAAACAGTCCAATTCACAAAAATCAGCACTTATAGGTGCACACAGTTACAGTGAAATTATGAATGTGTTGGTGGTAACTGAAGCCCATTTATAAGGGGTTTCACCTCCACCTTTTTTAGAAGCTTGTGAGGCATTGAAATGTATTTTGTCCTCCACCTCCACCTGCCATCTTCTTTTACAGTCTGACGGTGGGCATTTGAAAACACCAACAGCACTGACAGACTGGGAGATTAAATCCCAAATACAGTTTCTCTCTGTCATGTTTAAATTCCCTGCCAGAAGTCTTGAGAAATGCCTCTGCAACTTGTAGGTCAGGACCCTTCGCTTGCGGTCTGAAAATTTAATTTTTCTTGTTCTCTCTGCCTTTGTTCTGCCGACTGTGATCTTGGCGCTAAGGCAACATTTATTCTCTGTCAAATGAATAATTGCAATAAAATACAAAAAAGGGCAAATTTCACATAACTGTAAATTTTTATGAGCAGGCTTCTGCTGTAATATCATTGCCGCAATATCTTTTGTGAATCAGATCTCGAAACGGGGCAGACAGCAGCAAGTGATGCACAATTCATGCTGCTATCAGCGGCCTCAATGTATTCTTTGTGAATTTGTCCTGAGAGTGTTATACTGTCATTTCTCAAGGTTGTTTCATTGTGTTTGTGTTTGTTTGCGTAAGTAGGCATGTATGTCATATTTTTCTTGTTGCTGTGAACTATAATTTGCATGGTTGGCAGGTGTTGTGAGGCTAGTGGGAATTAAGTTCACTTGAAATTGAATTAATAATTTTATTTAATTTGATGATGAACGTGTCATTCTGCTGTTAATAGAGTTGAACAGAACACGAACGTTCACCTGCTTATTTACCTGTAGGACACAACAAAAGGATCTCAGGCCCTGTTGAGTGAATTTGAATATACTGTTAAGTCTAAATTGCCTTGAGCACAGGAGAAGTTTAATGATCCTGTGAATACATGAGATACACTGTTGAACTTGCAGTATTGAGGTTGCACCCTTTATTAAATGAAAATATACCCCCAAAAGTTACTTACTCAACCTCAGTGTCCTGAAATTTGACCTCATATTCTACTTTAAGACACATTTCGATTACAGTACATTAAAGTTGATGGGATGTATATTTCCATAACAACAAAACAGCATCAAAATGTTGGCATAAACCCCTCCAAGTATAAAGTGTTTTCACCAGTTTTCACCAAAAAAACATTCATGTTTGTGTTTGAGATATGTTTGAATGTTGTAGGTGTAATTTCCTGCTTTAAGGGTTTTAAAAAAAACACTTTTACACAACTTTTACTCTAGGACCCAATTATTATTTGCCTTTTCGGTTTTTCATTCTTTGGGTAAGTATTCGGTTCTAAATCTTGGGATACGGATATTCGTTTTCTGTTTTACTTTTTTTTTCTATTCTCTTGGGATTAAACCAAATGAATGCCTTTAATTAAATGTAAAGACACATTTTACAGCGTTATGCTGGAAATCTCATCTGAGAATGGAGTCCTTCCCAAGTCGAGTCATGGAGACGAGCCAAGTCAGTGTCCTTGTTGCTGTGGCTTATGTCGGAGCGCGGATTGCAACCATGCATGGCTCAGGCCGAAATGGCTGCGAGGTGGTCACCACGGTGCATAATGCAGGCTGAAAACACTGCCGTTTAGGGGGAGAGCACCCACAAAGTGATTGTGAGGCACGTCTACACTCGCACACACAGAGGGGTGAGGAGAGGACAAAGGCTGTCCACACCAGGCGCAAACACAACACTCGTGGACATAATTTTGTTAAAAAAAAATGAGTGAGTGACAGAAGAACTGTGCTGCCTGCTTCAATGACATGAGGCTGAAAACTAGGTTCAAACATTTGTTGTTGATTGCTATTGGAGCCCAAAAAATAGTATTCGGGACCCCATAATTTTCACACATTTTCAGTAAAGGTTACTTAAAATAAGGGTTGTTTGGTAGATGCCCGGGATAATAAGGGTAGAAATGGAGCAAATGTGATTTAAAATCGGTCACTATATCCTGACAGTAGTGCATGAGGCAGGTAATCTGAAAAAAATCGTGTACCTCTGTGTCCTAATGGTATCTGCAGGGTTTCGCAGACTGAAGAAAAACAACCAGTCAGAGCTGATCTGGAGTCTGCTGTCCAGCTTCCCTCTATGAGAGCCACGCTTCAATCACTCGTGAAGTCCGACCAGTCAATATATGAATCAATATTCTGTTACTGTAATGCGTATTTCCCAAATGTTTTCAGAAGCATCTTGTAATGTGGTGTTTCGCTGTAAAATGGGAAATTTTGTGACCCAGCAGCCATGTTGAGATCTCTAGAGGAAATACCAAACACCGCCCACCAGCTGGAGCACAGCCAATAGGAACTCTCTCTCTCTCTCTCTCTCTCTCTCTCTCTCTCTCTCTCTCTCTCTCTCTCTCTCTCTCGCTCTTTGCCTCTCTCTTAGCTTAAAGTGAGAGGAAATAAATATATGAAAGTAATATAGGTGCTGACAATGCACCTTCTATCTAAGTTTTAAGACAAGTGTCTCACCCACTTCTGTGTTTACAGACGCAACAAAGAACCATTATCATTTATTCACTTCCTCTGCAGGCTCTGTCGTGCTCTCTTTATCCGATGACACTGTGTGTCCTTGTTCTCACACTGTCAAGCAATCTGTTGCCTTTGCTTTGTTCGTTAGAAAAATGAACCAGCCTGGCCTGACCACAGGAAAGCATTTGGTTGTAGCGGAGTTTTTCCGCATGCTACAATATGCTGCACAAAATGGCAGTGGAAACATCAGAGCAAACTCTTTACTGCACATTTTATGTCATTTTGACTTTTTTGTTTCTGCTTCTTCTTGTTTTTGGACACATCTTCTTAGCTGATTTAGTTTTCATTGTCTTGTCTTGATCTGTGCTCTACACTGTATGCGCTTAGTGTAATGTTGTTCCATACTATGTTTGTAGTGTTGAATATTCATGTTGGCTGATTTGCTGACTAAATAGGCCTCTGGAATACATTATGTACCTGCACAGATGGCAGCATACATTATCTTCATTACTTTACTGTGACTGGCAGATGGCTACAGAAAACGCATTGCATACATCAACATTAATATCAGCTGTGTGAACCAGCACGGTTAGACTGGACCGCCTGTATTACTGCTCCCCAGTGACTTTTAATCTTCTCCCATACAAAAACTTGACGAGGAAGAAGAAGTTTCATGAGGTTTAGATACTTTATGAAACTCAGATTAAAAGAGTTTGCTCTAAAGTTTGGCTCTGGAAAGAGACAATATGGTTGAAAACAACTATATTATAAGTACAATAGACTATAGACAGTGCCTCAGAGGAACAATGCATTCGCCTGACAAAACAAATGCTTTGGAGGTTTCAGGTCTCTTATTGTAGGATTTAAATTTTTCATGAAACCATGAAATATGCTCTTAGGAAGATCCAAGTGTGCAATGAAGCATATGTTTACTGCCTGAAATCATGTTCATGTGTTTGTGCTATATGTTATGTTAATTCCTGTAGTAAGCACAAGAGGTTTGTTTACTGTTATTGATGTTTCAACACACTTGTTTAATTTTTAGTTTATTACTCTATTTGACAGGGACAGTGCATATTAATAATGATTCTGAAAATATGAGAGAGTTAGCCAGAGAGGCTAATTTTCATCTGTAGTCCCCAGGCAGCCAATAGTTAAAACACAGACGTAAAAAATAAAAGCACTGAAAATACAATCAACGATAAAAGCAATGAAAAATAAAATATGCAGATACGAACAGAACCTGCACTGCACAAGAGAGACAGTAGTTATAACACACTGGAATCAACAATAACATGATGGCACGTCAGTACAAACAACAAGCATGATGATACAATTTGAGGACTGGTGAATTGTGGGTATTATGTACACAGTGTAGAAACACACAAGCAGGAGCAGCTCTTCCACTAAACGTAATCATGACAAATTTGACAACAACCAACACCTCACTGCTCTAAGGTTCACAAGTGTGATTTCAAGTAAACTAGGCTCATAATGTTGCGGGGTAGGAATGATTTTTGGCACAATTTCTCATGTATTGTGGTAAATTGTTCCAATCCTGGGAGGCTCTTACAGAAAAAGCAGATTGGTGGCCAACTAGGGCTGTCACAGTGAAGGAATTTCCCTTGCGGTGATAATTATTGGCTCAATTGAACGATATGTGATGTTATTGCCTCTTTGTTTGTTATCTGCTAATTTATCTTCATTTTAGTGCTATATAAATAGCCTTTATTGTTAGGTTATTATTATATATGTTGTTGCTTTTTAATTGACAAAGATGACATACTTATTGTTAAATTGTTAAAACACAACAGCTGAGGTGCTTTGGTTGCGCCTGGTTTCTATGATAGTCGCAGTTTCCAAAGTGAAAATGTTGGCACAATGTTCTGCAGGAAGGGAAGGCTGAAGCACGTAGGGAGAGAGGACGGATCCATATCTCTATTAATTTCTCCCTCATTGTTCAGCACGTGTACATGAAGGATGTGACGGTTGAGCCTTGTGGCGTTTGTCCCGCTCGTCCTCTATTGCGATTGGATGGCTGGGTAAAGAGTAGGGATGAGTCACAATTTTCAATTATTCCAATAGTCGTTGAGAAAAATCAAATAATAACGTTACTTAAGTGTGCGTGGCACGTTCAGGTCGACTCGTTTCTCTCAGCGAAAGTGTGTGTGTGTGTGTGTGCGTGCGTGTGTGTGTGTGTGTGTGCATGCGTGCGTGTGGTGTGACGTATATCAGCTGTTCAAGCACCAGAGATGTTGCAAATAATCAAATAATTACCAGTGAGTTTCGAATAGTAGTTTTGCTTGGAATGCACATCCCTAGTAGAAAGTCACTGTTAAAGCGCAGCGTCTTACCCAAGGGTGAACATTTCTGAGCTCTCTGCAACCAAAACAATCCCATATGTGCAGCGCTTAGCGCAGAATAGACGCTCAGCGCCGTGTTACGTTCCTGGGTTTTGTAGCGTAGTATAACTACACAGCGCTCAAGAAATTAAAAAAAAAAAAAAAAAAGGAAATAATGTGAAGTGAACCTAGCGGCTCTGGCGGTTGCTTGCCATCCCCTGTGGTTGGCAATACTGGCAACATTAGCGTGGTATTGCATTATTAAGGTTATTGCAACAGCCCCAGATTGGTGTAGCGTTATTGCATTGAGCAGATTAGCAATTAATCATATATTAATAGCAAAATTTGTATTCACAATTAATAATCCCAAGTTATTAATTATAAGACACAAATTATCATAAAATATGAAGGAAAGTGATAACACTCAACTTCAGATCTTCAGATATTACCCACAGTTAAGTTCAATATCAGGATTTAGCTGGGTGCCACCCAGTTTTATAAAACTGGCATGGTGAACAGTGATCTGAATAGTATATATATAATATATAATATACACAAGTGTTTCTTTGACTAATTATGAGACTACACTACTAACAGAATATAATATTAATAATAATATTGAATAAAGGATAACTGAAGGATTCATGGATAGAAACAAGTTAAAGATGACCAGGTCAGTTCAGTGACTGATATCTCTGACTGGAGTTAATGCTTGTCTATCAATTACATTTAGATTTGGTATTAATATACCGTTCAAACAACAAAGAGTTTAAGAAGAACCAGGGAGGACTGAGAATCAGTTTCATGTTATAAATCTGATGTGGTTTAATTCAGGTTTAGAGTTTGGGGATGGATTCCCTACTTCTTCCTGTGTCTAATATTAATTGTGCTGTTTGGAGCAGAGTGGCGGCAGCTTCTCTCTGGACAACGGCAACATGGATCTTTTGGATCCAACGATGTGACCCGGCTTGGATCGTTCCTCTCCCTCAGTGGCTCTCTTTGGTGTCCTCGGACAACCTCGTTTATGGACGGCTGACATGTCACCTCGATGCATGTTTCCATCTCCGTTTCTCTCTGCCTGGCGAGGCAACTCTGTGCCGTTTCTTCAGACCCCCCTCCTAGGAGCTGGATGGGTCACTCAAGTCTTTCTTTAAGTCCCTCTTCACAATGGCTGGGATTCACCAGCACGTAGATACAGCGGAGCTGCTTCAGGCTTCAGCAGCCGGCTGTTTCAGCCTTCAGGGCAGAACGACAACAACAAAGTAATCAGGCTCAGGCGAGCAGAGAGACAGCTTGGCAGAACAGCATTCGGTTCTTTAGCCAGATTGGATCAAGTCCAAAGGTTCAGAGCCTCCTTTCAGGTAGACTGGATGCCGGTATCAGCCGGGTGTGAGGTGTCGGACCTGAGTGTCAGGACGGAAAGCCTGTGGGATGGAAACGCAGAGGGGCACAGCTCCAAGAGCTGAACAACCACTGAAAAGCCTGAAGCCCCAAAAGCCCCAAAACTAGCTGTATGAAGCTTCTTATTATCAGCTGAGAAAGGGGGTGTGGTGTTTAGTTGGCGGGAGAACAGGATTCTCCTCCCACCTGAAAACTATTCTGATTCTTTAGTAAAACTTCCTTTGTTAAATTAAACTAATTGACTTGTTTCAACAAGATTAATTCCTCCATATTTGAAATCTGGGCTTCATCTCTTTCAGATACATACCAAACACAAGACATCAACCACTGAATAAAACCTGATCAACTGAATTAAAATGAATCAAATAATTACGTCACACAGATGAAACTTGTAAACAGGGTTTATTATCATGAAATTAAGTCTTTATGTTCTGAGCATGTGTAATAAAATGAGTCAATTTATGTATGGTTCACAGTCAACATAATATGGTGCAATACACTTCAACAAGATTAAAATATATATCAAATATAAGATTAACTAGGCATTAGTGTGCACCCAACTTTATGTTTAAGATCACCTGTAATACGTGTATAAGATTCACATGTAAAGGTATTTATGCAGCCAGATATCATCAAATGATTAGCATTAAAGAGAAGGTTTTGGTCTACAACCCGCAACTATTTTAACTTGTTTTGGTTGAATTTGTTGTCAACAGCTTCCTGCCACTAGAACACATTAGTGAAGCATAACACATTAATTCATGTACACTATAATGTTAAAATTAGATTGTTCTGCCTCCATATTGTGTCTGTGTTTTCACCACCACAAGGTATTTGACCTGTTGGCCTGTAACTCATAAAAACTTCATCTGGTCAGGACCATACTGGGTTGTTATCTAGTGAGTTTCACCAGGCTGGTTGTAATTAAGAGTCCCATCATTAAAGGTTGAGTAAACAGTTTCTGGAAGAAGTGTGAGAGATTCGTCAGTATTTTTATTATCACATTTCATGTTCTTCATCGTTCAGTCATCATCCGCTACAGTGGCCAAAACTACTTTGTCTTCTAGGAGTAAGACAGTCTCTTCTAGTTGTTGATCTCATTGTTCGCCTGGTTTTTAACGATGTAAATACAGAGTGGAGGAGGAGCCATATTGTGTAATACTTTGAAAACAAGACATCTATTGTATTTAACCATATTTCCACAGCCTAGTAGGCCCTGCTAGTTTTTCAAAACATTGCAGTGATGGTATCCTTGTGGCTTCTTGTCACGAGTTTTTATTGTTTGTTTGTACAAGGATTTTATTGGCTGTAACGTGGTTTTATTGACGTGTCTCTTGTCAGACAGTTCGTGATGTGATGTGTGGGAGTATCATTGTGTTCATGAACATTTTGGCTGCATCAGTGACATGTTTGTGAAGGCCCTTTTGTTTTGTTTTTTTTTTTGTTTTTTTTTTCCCCAAATTACCAGTTTTAGTTAATAACTTGTACTTGTGCACAACAAACTGGCTACCTTGGTTGACTTTAAATCTATTATTCCCTACTTTTTTGGCTTACAATCCCTTTAAATGAACAATGTTTACTTGAAACCTCTCAACACAAGAATAGTCTTAGCGTAGATATTTGTTGGGAGCAGTCAACCAAACACTGATTTACAATATTTAGAGGCTCGTAGAAGTAAAACTATCCTGTGTATCACAAGAAAGCAATACTTGTGGAACGGTCAGAAATAGTGTTGTCACGATACCAAAATTCAGACTTCAATACGATACCCTGACTTAATGTCTCAATACCGATACTTAAACAAAACCACAGCAAAAATCTAAACATTTGGAAAAGTAATGGAATAACAGATGACAGAACATGGTCCATAAAATTATTTTTTTAAATCAATCTTTTTGATCAAAAATGTTTAAATGTAAAAATGTATTCATTAATAATAATAATGCACATATATTTACATTTCATCTGTATAATTTCTTATAATTTATGTCGTTTCTATATATTATTATTCTAAAATGGAGCAACTGTAACAGCATTTAATAGGCATGTGTTGGCACATTAGTAACAGTTAAGGTCTAGAGTGGTTCCTCTAAAACCCCCAAAACAGTAATGAATTCAAATGAAGGTCTGAGAGAAACTGATGAGAGAATAGCTGTTAAAATCAGGAAGACACCACAGTAACTAGAAGTACTGTGTTGTGTCATAGTGCTATAAAGAGAAGAGTCACCCTCATCTTAAAGTATCTGTACTGATAAAATGGGGTATTGTACCGTTTTTCAACAGCAGGGTAACGCGACTTTTCTAGTATCGTATACCGTGCAACACTAGACAGAAAATATAAGTTTGTATTATCCCTTAAATCATCTGCTGACCCCTCATCTTGGACTCCTTTGGGACGTCCTGACCCAAGAAAAAGTTATTGCAAAAATAATTCCTGCACCCCTATTAAGACCCATATAAAATGTAATACACACTGACATTGAAATGTTCTGTTTTAACAGCTCTAATTTTACTTTACTCAGCACCAAAATAATGTCTTATATACAGTATGTAGTGTATATAGTCATAGTTGTTTTCAGCCACACTATCTGCCCCCTCTGTGCATGTGGGGAGGTAACTGCTACCCTGGGTGTAGAATTAGCTGCACTGACAGTAGTGTTAGATGTAAACAGCTATTCTAGGTGTTGGAGTCAGCTACACTGTCACTCTGTATTACTTTCAAACTGTTCATGCAGATCAGATGTTAGTCCCGATGCTGTGAGGTGACTGTTTTGGGGTGTTAGGGTCGGTGTGTGTGTGTGTGTTAGTCTTTTAATTTCTATCTGTTCTTCAGCTGTCTCTTCTTCCTCACAAGTGCCACGCAGAGGTGTTATGGTCTGTTACCATGCCATCTTATATTACTGTCAAATCTATATCCTACTGTTGTTATGTTAGTTGTTTATGTTTAGGCCACCCCTCACTGCCAGTGTCCTCCTCATTCTCATCATCTGCACTGTCTATTTGCAGACGGGACCGTACTCCACATGAAACGTCAGGTTTTTCTGTTATCCTCCTCACTAACATGACCGTCACTTCCTCCTCTCCTCTGCTACCCCTCACTTTTATTTGTTGAACTCTACTTTTGCTCAACTGCCTGGCAAACTTTTTTTAAATAATTCAAAATTTGATTAACGTCTTTTCTCCTTCCCAACACATTTGCACATGTGAGCAAGGAAGCATACTTAGTACTTTGTGTACAGTACATGATCATAATTTCATTTTTTCCTATATAGGCCTTTATGTTCCCCAGGGAGCATAGGCCATCAACAAAAGCTCTAAGTAAGTAAGTAAATCGTCCAAGTGGGCAACTCCAGGATCTGAAAAGTGAAGCCAATGTGGAAGTGCCTTAAACTTGCATTCTTTCACATAGCCAGCAGGGGGCGGCACCTCTGGTTGCAAAAAGAAGTCTGATTGTATAGAAGTCTGAGAAAATGAGCCTACTTCTCACTTGATTTATTACCTCAGTAAACATGAGTTTCGATCGCTAGTTCCAAGTTTTCGGCAGTAGCTCAGTCTGTAGGGAGTTGGCTTGGGAACCGGAGGGTCACCGGTTCAAGTCCCGACATGGACCAAGAACTGAGTGTGAACTGGTAGCTGGAGAGGTGCCAGTTTACCTCTTGGGCACTGCCGAGGTGCCCCTGAGCAAGGCACCAAACCCCCAACTGCTCGGGGCGCTTGTCCGGAGCAGCCCCCTCACTCTGACATCTCTCCATTGTTGCATGTTTGTGCATGTGTGTGTTCAGTCTGCATGTACCGTGTATAAGTTAACAACAGAGTGAAAAAATTGAATTTCTCCTTGTGGGACTAATAAAGGACTATCTTCTTCTTCTTCTAACATGATGTTCATTTATTAAATTATGGTCCCATTTAGAGTCAAATAGACCATAAAGCTGTCGTGTTGTCCTTTCTGGGTGTTGTCTGTGTTTTCGTCTGACAACTTTGACGCTTTCACAGTGTGTTTTCAGTCATGAAACTCCCCTAAAACCATTTTATTCAGCATTTGGTTGTACTTAGCTCCACTGTCTTTTGTTACTTGTGGTTGCAAATAAACCAAAAGGCCAAACTCAAGGCTTCAATCCAGCAGTTTACTAACCAGTGGGTGACGTCACAGTGACTACGTCCACTTCTTATGTACAGTCTGTGCTCCATCCTCTCTGGTCTTGTGCTTTTCCACTTGTAGCCATGACAGCCCTTCAGTATTAATTCCTTGTTCTGTGCTTCTGCAGTACATAATATCACCCTGATATTGCATTACATACTTGTTTGTGTCAGTGAGGATTGGTTTCTCTCTGCTCCATGGTACCACATTGGCTTCGGATTCCAGCATGGACACATCCAAAAGTCAATTCTTTGCACTCCCTCCTCCTGTGTGTGTTTTTACCCTCAATGCATTAATGCATCCATATCTGTGCAAAATGCCAAACGTTCAACTTTTTCAGTTTTTGAGGTTACACTCGCTGAGTTGAGCTAAGAGTGTCTCTGCTCTTTTATGATGCTCTTTTGTTGCTTTTTTTTTTGAACATTGTTGTCCCCTTTAGTTTTTGTCTCTACTCTTTCATTTATCCCAAGTTTACGATTCTGTTTTATTCCTGTTTGAATGTAGCCTCACGAGTTAAAACCTCTCCTCCTGCAGGTGTTGTGTATAAATAAAGTTTGTTTGTTTATCAAATCTGCATAACGCACCAAAATGTGCAAAAATATTTCATAGACGTTGCATTAACAGCTAATCCTCAGGTCTCACCCAGCACTGATATGCGAGGCTTCATTCGGTCTGTGTGAATATGAACTTCGACAGCTAAGGTCAGACAAACACCAGAGACAAAGAAGAACATATTTAACGCTGGGATAATGATGTTTAGGCAAAAAGCATGCTTCATAATTTAGCTTGTAGTTCTTTTTAATAGATTCTCACAGCCTCTCATTAATGCTGGCAGATACGCAGCCACTTGGTTTTTTTTATTTATGTCATATAAAGTTATTGCTACGAGGATCCATTTTTTGCATCTTGCGTTTTTTGAATTGGGTAGTAAAAAAAAGCTCATCCTGGTATTTATTATTGTTATTATTATTATTTTTTATCACCACGATGAGTCAGCTTGGTTTCTTTTTTTTTGTGTTGGCTGACTTCCCTTTCAGCATGCAAGAGCATAGCTACAGCATAGTCACAGTGGATGAAATGAGCAATTTTAGACAATCTTTAACTACATGCTGAACATTTCAAAAGTAGTCAGTGATTTTAATGATTATTCTTAGTAAACATTGTCAGTTAGACCAGTAGTTTCCAAACTAGTTCCCAAAGTAGCTCATTGTTAGTATTTAGCCTCACCTCACTGAGCCTCCCCTTTTATAACTCTGCTGTTCAGCTATAAAATGAGAACGTTTTGGTTCTGGCTGGACTGTTTTCAACATGGCGGCCAGGCAACTTTCTCATTTTACAGATACACTGATCACTACAAGATGTTTCTGAAAACATTTGAGGTGTGAAATAGGCATTAAAGTAATAGAACATTTATTCATATTTGATCAGCGCTGCCTAGTTTGACTCTTTGATTGAAGTTTGGGTGTGATTGACCGCTGCTCAGAGATGGCAAGGCTCCAACTCAGCTCTGATTGGTTGTTCAGATCCAGGCGTGGTAGAAAAATGCCATTAGGAGCAGTAGGAGGTTGCAGAGAACATTTTTTTCTGTCTCATGCAATGCCGTCAGGATATAGTGATAGTATATTTTTTTTATCATATTTGCTCAAAGTGGCCGACTGCCGCTTTAATAAACCCTTTTGTCCAGTTTATTAAAGATGTTAAATCTGATGTCCTCTTCCAGAGCTGAGCTCCGAGAACCTGCGTACCTGCTTTCAGATTGTTAACGCCTACTTATATTTGTCTGCCACCGACTTCCTGCAGGTGAGAAACACACACATACTTTTCTACTGGCATATCATCCACATACACTGTTAAAAACTCCCCCATGCTTGTATTTTTTTTGTTCCCCACAGAACTATGCAGAATCGTTGTGTCGAGCTTTTTGTGATCTGTTGAAAGACATCACGAATGAGGGACAGGTCCAAGTGCTCAAGGTACTGTCACTCAAACCCACTCCAACTACGTATACTACTTCTGTTTACTCTGTCTCTCTCTCCTGAGGGTTCATTTTTTCATCCTCCCTTCTGTGTTTGTTTGTTTTGTGTGTGTGACCCGGCGCATAGCAGGTACACTAGAGGTGGCATTAAATGCTGTTTTCACAGGCACAGAAACATAAATAGACGCAGACAGTGCTGCTTGTGAAATGACACCAGGTTATAATGTAAGACCAGTCTTCATATTCTCATTACCAATACATTATCTGAGAGGTATTACAGAGGATACCTCAACAGCAAAAACAATTGGTTTCGGAGACAGGCTAACAAGGCTATTAACTAAACAATGTAATGACCTTTACGGTAAACACAACTTTCCAAATCAGTCATTTAGAAAGAAAGTATCCGATCACCAAAGGTTTTTATGACAATTTTCATCTGACACATAAAAGACTGCCCTGATGAAGTTCTTTTGATACTGCTGACCATAAAATACTTCTGCATAGGTTAGTTATTCGGATATAGATATCTGGTATGGGCCGCAGTTTGTATCTTAAATGCAGTGGCCAGTTTAATGCCATATTATATAATAAGAATATGTCATGAATTGGCACTTTATTATTATTATTATCATTAATGTTACTATGTTAGCCCTTTGATGCCCTCACTAAGAAAAAAAGCAATGGAAAAACGCTCTATTTGCATTTTTTAGGGATTTTTTTTTTATGTTTATGGCACTAATAACAATCAGGTTTTTTTTTTTTTTTTTTTTTTTAACAGACCCCCATATTTTTTAAATACAGGCCTCTACCAAACGGTTGAGATCATGCTTCGTAGTAAAAGAAACTGTTATTTTGCAAGTAAGAGGTTAGTTGACAGTCGAGGAGAACGTTAAAGGGTTAATGCCACTGGTGTTCATAAATCTGTATAAATGTAAATCAGTGGAGTTCCTCAGGGTTTCATTCTAAGACCTCTCTGATTAGCCGTGCTCAGTTTAGTTTAATGATACAAAGTGAAATCAAGCCTCAGGATGTTGACGTGTTTTTTTTCTAAAAGATAATTGGTTGTGATTGTTTCTATTACTGGCAAGATGTATGCTATTTTCAACTATATGCGATCAGTGTGCTCTGCATGTACGATTGTTGTGAATAGGAGTGATAAATGATGGGTTAACATGATCTTTTTCAAATCGTCATTTCTCTTGGTTTACTCTCTTGGTGTGTATGTGTGTACATGTCAGTGTGCACATGTGCTGTTTGCACTGCTTCAGTTGTATAAGTATCCAGAAGGACCATAACACCACAGAGCTTTAGCTTAGTGCAGCTCAGTGGCATTACTGCACATCTGGCTCCTGCTAATCCTTCGTTCCTCAGACAGGAGAGCCAGCAGACAATTAAGAGAGACAGAGACCGATATGGCCTCTCACTGTCTGTCTCTGCGCTTCAAGTTTGGTCGCTGACCTTTGAGTTAAATATTCTCATCTGAAGCTTTAATTTGCAGAAATTTGCCATTTGCAGTGTAACAGTGTTATATTATCATGTTGGTGTGGTCTGGATTTATGCTGTGGTCTAATCATGAGAAGCATCATGAGGATGGAATGATCTTTTACTGGTTTAAATTAAGATTGAGCGATATGACCAGATATTAAATGTTTTATACTGTAAATATGGATATGACTGTCCATGTGATGGTAGAAATATGTCAATGGTAGAGATTTGTCAATACCATTTCCAGTACCATTCTTGCATGATCTCTTGAGTCCAGCTGCCTCGCAAGGTAAAGTGATTTGAGGAAGATGAGGAAGAACCAGGGATGCTAAATTTGAAAAAAAAAAAAAATCATAATCAATAACCGACCCTCGTTAACACATTAACTTTTAACCAACAAGATTTGTGCCTCGCACGCCACAGTCCGCTAGCTGCAGTATATGAGCACAACAAACAGTTCAGTCAACAGTTCACCATCAGCCAACGACTATAGCAGCCGTGGTGCTGCGTTCACTGTCTCCGGTTCACCATCCAGGGAGCATTAGCAGCCACAGTGCTGCTGTAGTGTCGCAGACATGCGGCCATTTTCCCAGTAAAAGTCTCCACCACACATGAAGTTTAGTGCCGTTATAGCTGTAAGCATAGGTGTAGCAGACAGTGTGTGTGCAGTTTATTTGTCTGTGAATAAACGCTACGAGGCTACAAGCTACAACTCCTCCGCTCAACACGGGAGCCAACTTCCTGTATCTGTGCCGGCTCTCTCTTAAGGTGGTCCAGCATTTCTCCTTAAAGTGAGGCGCTGCTCTTCTGCATTTTTATGAATATAGTACAAGTACGGTATCAATATAAACTGTATAAACCATTCCTTAATTGAATTTACAGAATAATTACTGTGTCATGATATATATGATAACAAATGAAAATTACATATATTGTGATAGCAGATTTTGGCCATATCACAGTAGGTATTTTTCTGATCATCAAAGCAAGCATACACTATATATTACTGAACCTCTCTAAAACAGATTAGTACAACCTTCATGAAGGTAGGATGTATTGCAGGGCTGTTGTATTACGGTGGATTGCATTAGTTTTAGCTACCTTTTCAAAGCGACAACTGTTTACATACTATATGTCACTGTCATTTTTTTACTCTCATGTTTCTGTAGCCATGTTTTGGCTTTGTTTTTGTCGGCGTGCTTAAAGCTTCAGCAGGCAACAAGTTTTTGGCACCGTTGCATAATAAGCTTTCAGCATATTGTAAAGTGTTGTAAACCTCTGCACCTCCTCATGGCTGTTTGCAGGCTTTAAAAAAATCTAGCTCATGATGAGTGACTTTGGCCAATCACAGGTCATTTCAGAGAGAGAGCGTTCCTATTGGCTGTGCTCAACTGTCCTCGACTGTTCTCAACATGACTGCGGGGTCACAAACTTTCTCATTTTACAGCTTAACAAGATGTTTCTGAATACATTTGAGGTGAGAAATAGGCATCACAGTAACAGAATATTGATTCATATTTGATCAGCGCTGCCTAGTCCGACTGTTTAATCAGAGTATCTGAGTGATAGACTTGTGGCTCTCATAGATGGCAGCTGGACGGCAGACTCCAGATGTTTTTTCAGATTACCTGTCTCATGCACTACTGTCAGGATATAGTGACCATTAACCATGGGGGCGGCAGTAGCTCAGTCTGTAGGGAGTTGGCTTGGGAACCGGAGGGTCACCGGTTCAAGTCCCGACATGGACCAAAAACTGAGTGTGAACTGGTAGCTGGAGAGGTGCCAGTTTACCTCTTGGGCACTGCCGAGGTGTCCCTGAGCAAGGCACCAAACCCCCAACTGCTCGGGCGCTTGTCAGGAGCAGCCCCCTCACTCTGACGTCTCTCCATTAATCATGTATGTGTGTTTCAGGTCTGCATGTACCATGTATGAGTTTAACAGAGTGTAAATTGAATTTCCCCATTTGGGACAATAAAGGTAGATCTTCTTCTTCTTCTTCTTAAAAAAATAATATATATATTTTTTTTAACCGTATTTGCTCCATTTCTACCCACTGCATCTTTTAACTGTTGAATTCAAGTCTTCTTGTTATTTCATCTTTAATGCCTGACAACGAGCTCATTCAAATGTCTTTGAAACTTAAACTTAAGGGACTAACCTTGCAACATACTGTAGGTCAGACTCTCAATTAAAAGGAAGATTTTCCACTATCTCTCAAAAAAAGGAGCTCCCGGTAACTCCCTTTTGCCGCTGGATGTCCGCCCACACTTTAAATTTGCGTCATCCTGTTTCTGACCCTTACTGTCTTTCTTTTTACACACACCTTCTCTGGCCTGAGTTCCCCCATATGTTTCTCCTTGCTGTTCTTCTCTCTCTCCCTGGGCACCATCTCTTATCCTCCCTCTCCCTGTGTCTCGCCAGGTGGTAGAGATAGCTTTAAAGGTTAGCCCCATACTGGGAGCCCACATGTTCCAGCCCCTGCTGCCAGCTGTCTTCAGAGGTATTGTGGATGGCGAGGTGAGTTTAACCTGAACATCTTGCACCGATCTGGACTTGGATTATATAAAACAACAAACCTGTTAAGATGTTCTGTATCACCTGTGGTGCATTTTCACTCATTTCCATCTTCTTTACCTTATCATACCGAAAAATACTCACTTAAGTTCCTGTTCCTGCTTGTGCATTTGGTTTGTCCTTTTCTGTCATGTATAAATTAATTCTCATAGAATATATAGTGGTATTTATTGATCATTCAGCTCACAGGCTGCCTGTCAAGGATTCTGCTGTGTCAGTGGACCTATCTTCTTTCCCCTTATCATGTGTAATGACCTTTGTTTTATGTAAATGCATCAGTGCATTGTTATGTTTTTGCATCCACATGGGTGATTCACCTCGCTGTGTGTTCGTTGTGCAGAGATATCCTGTGGTGATGTCCACCTACCTGGGAATAATGGGCCGCGTCCTGCTCCAGAACTCCAGTTTTTTCTCTTCCCTGCTCACTCAAATGGCCTCTGAGTGCAGCCAGAAGGTGAGACTCGCATGTCCGCCCTTCATTACTGTCTACTCAGCACAGGCCCTTTAAATGTGCGCGAGAGACGTACCCGCAAAGTGCCTGTTAAAAGGGTATCATTCTCAACGAGGCGCAACATTATGAGCCAAGGAATTGCAGATGGTAACATCTTCAAGCCCTAAATTTTAGAGTCGTCTCCCCTGTCACTGTGAAACCTTGACGTTGTTTTTGTGTGACCTGGAGCAACATTGACTTTGTCCGTTTTTTACATTGCTGCCTTAAACTAAATAAATGAAAGACCTCGAGTTGTCTTCTACATTGCCTCTCCATCATGCCTCTCCTTTTTTGATGATAGAGGACAATGCAGTGAGCTTAATGAGGCAGAACAAATGGGGAAAGTCAATTTTGCTGACTTTTATGACAATCCATCAGTACATCTTGACTCGTCAAACACTGTTAATGTCACTCTATCTTGACCTCTCTTTATATATTTAATTGCCGCTCCTCTGTTTGTCTCCTTCTTTATTAACCCTCTGCATCTTCCCTCCCTCTTGTCCACCTCTCTCCTCATCAGATGGACCAGTTGCTGGGCAGCGTGATAGAGATGTGGGTCGACCGCATGGACAACATCACTCAGCCAGAGAGAAGGAAGCTGTCGTCGCTGGCTCTGCTTTCCCTCCTCCCATCTGACAACAGGTGAGAAGCAGTCGTTTGTCTGCAGATGGGGCTTTGAGCCAGTGAGAAGTGGATAGCATCCGCCCCCTCAGCACAGCTGACACAAGTGCAAACAAGGGGGCAGTGAAGAGACATACTTTACTCAGCTTTGGTTTATCTTTATAGGCTGTAGCTAGTGCAGTTATCCTTCATCGGGAGGTCTATGGTGCTGATTCTGACTGGTTTTTTTACTAACAACAGAGAATATTAGCTGTTGTTAAAAAGTTTGATAAAGATAACAGATATTTACCCTACAGCCATAATGTGCTGCACAGAATCAACAGACTTGGGTACCAGTAACATGTGACAGCAGCTCACACATACAGTACATGCACAATGCAGGCATACATAAGCAGCAGGGTTTCCAGACATGGTGCTTACAGGAGGCTTGTTTTGAGAGAGACAGCTTTACAGCCAACACACTGCGGGGCACTTCTAGAAACGCATACTGTATATCACATTTTCTGTCTGACTTACCATCTCTAATGTGGACCAGTCAATAATGAGAGACATGCAACATAGCAGGATGGTCAGAGCGGTGGCCATTTTTATGTGTATGTTGCCATTGCAAAGAACATAGCAGGCTAATTCCTCATAAACTTCCACATAGACCGCCATGCGGTAAGTTACAGACTCACCGTGACTCATTCAGGCTGGCGTCTAATGTGTGAGTGTGTGCGTAGTCCCGCCATGCTGGCTGTCCCTTCACAGACATCGGCTGCGTGTTGTAAATGTGTAAATGATCCGGTTTTATCAGAGGCGTGAGACATCACTCTGTGATTAGGCGTGCCTCTGTTACTTCTAGCACTAATAAATAACTAGCTGAATTGTAGTGGATTATGGTGCTGAGTAACAGCTACGAACAGCTCGAAATAGCTACTTTCATTGCCAGATGTTCACAATAACACACTAAGCAGCTCTGTAAGTTGGATGAGGTTGAAAGTAACCAGACTATTTAAGTGGGACTCATGCACCCAAGGGGTTGCTATTTAAACAGCTATGTCCAAAGTCCAACATGATGTCAAGACATGTTATGTTATGCTTCCACTGTTGTTACTAACACTATGCTTACTTAATACTAGTCCACTAATCGATTAATTAACCGCCAACTATTTTGATAATCATTAAAGTAATTTTAAAAAATGCAAAAATGTCAGAAAATGCTGTTTTCAGCCTCTCAGATATGGAGATTTCCTGCTTTTCTCTGTTTTATATCCTATTACGGTGAATATCTTTGACTTTTAGACTGACAAAACAAGACATTTAAAGACATCACTTAAGAGAAACTAGGACTTTTTTTTTTTACTATTTTCTGACTTTTTTCCAGATGAAAGGATTGATGGATTAATCAAGAAAATAACATTAATCAATAATGAAAATAATCCCAACTAGACTTAAACCAACATGTTATATTGTGAAATACAGTCGATATTGTGAGAGCTCTTAGGCTGTTATGTACAAGTGACAGGTGCAAAGAAAGGCTGAATTGTTAAAAAAAAAAAACAACTTCTTCACTTGCCATCAAACGAGTTCTCTCATTTCATATTCGAAGTGAAACTTCTCTTGAAGTGGTTCAGAGGAGTCACCGTGGGGTTTAATGATACACTTCTCTTGTGATGTCCCATCTCACTGTATGGTGATGCATGTTTTTATCAAGATTTTGTGAAGCCTAGTTTTCTGCAATTGAGATATGGTAATCATACACAGACAGGCGTGAAATCCTGTGTTACGCCCCCATCCTTAGTCTGCAACAGCAATTGATTATGACAGCACTGGCTGGTTAAGTGTTGCATGACAAATCAACTTTCTCACTTACAATCAGACCTAAAATTGGAAAAGGTCCATATCTTGTCCATAGCTGCCATTAATATCGTGTAACTTTTTATCCTTTTTTTCTGTAAGATGGAGCCAAGTGTGAAGTGAAGGTCACGGCCTGTGTTTCATTGGTACATTAAACCTCAATGATGAGGCAAAATAAAATAACTAAAATGCACCATTGGAAAAAAATCAGCAATCTGAAGAAAAAGTACTGTGACAAAGCTTTTGTAGCAATCACTCAGCACCACAAATGGCTGTTATATTTAGAGATAAGAGCTTGTTAGAGAACAATGTAGACTAAATATATGTTTAAGTGGTGCAGCTTGATAAGTGCGGCCTATCACTTGATAGTAATTTTTTCAGTTATCACTTTTAGGTTGTTTTTTCGGATGCCACCTAGAAAACATGTTATCTGGATGAAGGATCAACATGAGGTCAATTTCTGGACATATTGAATAAAGAATAGGAGTTGTTGTTTATGTGTAGAACAATATTGTGTAGACTTAAATCAAAAGAGCACATTCAGAAAACTTCTAAATGTTTAATCGATTATATTCCTTCACAAATTGAAAATGATTATAATGAACAGTTCACTAATTATTTTACAAAAAGGATGTGAAATTACAGCACCCCCGTTCCCACCCCCTCCCTCGTGTCGTGCCTAGCGTCGGCTTGTCCAGATGCTCTGCATTGTTTTTTCATGTCCATATGGCAGCGCTGTATAATGGCATGAATCACCTCGAGAATCTGATCCAGAGAAGACAAAAAAGAGGACCAGCAGCTTGTGAGAAGTGCCAGTGATCAAGAAAAAGTCACTGTACGCCAATGAGTAAAATGTAGAAGTGCCAGTACTGCATACCAGTGAGTACTGACCCACTTTGACACGATGTCTGAAAGACAAAATGTGGACCAGTGTGACGCTGTACAGCAGAACGCACCACTGGGAATCTGCTTCAAGGCACCGCTAGAGGGCTGTGAAACAGCTGCAGGCAGGTGATCTAAAGGGAAGTGTTCAGTTAGGCGCTTGTTGTGATGATTGTTGGAGAGGGTGCTTCACTGTGGTGAACCAGTTAAGAACAGCACACAGGAGAAATAAACCTGCCGTTTGTGTCTGCTTCATTATGGATCATTTGTCTCGGGACTGTCATCGCTGTTGCTGCATATCATGTAACACAGTGTGCAGTAGAGGCTGTCACTGAAAGTAGCACCTCATGTTTTGAGATGATTGTTGTTCATCAGGTTCAGATAACCCCGTCATAACCCTTGACAGATTTTACACTTTTCACAGATTTTTATTAAATCTGTCAACTGCTTTTTTTCTACATGGTGAGAGGGCATTAATGCATTCAAAGAATGAAACTTGTTTGTCCTTTGATGAGATGTACTTCCTACTTTCTGAAACTTTTGTGCAAAGTAAGGGCACTAGACTGTTTAATTTGGTATTTAACATGCACAGCCATGAGGCCATTTTCACTGCAGACTGCTTCAGTCATCAGAACCTCTTGTTCAGCTTTTTTTTTTTTTTTTTTTTTTGCTGTACAAGTTCATCATCACCGACAGCTAATGCAAAGCAACAAGAGCAAGGACCTTAAGAATTCATAATGCACATCTTTATTGCCTGGGTCTGCTGGGCTCACATTTTGTCTAATCATGATTATAACAGTCTTCTCAAAGTTAGCACATGAATCGTGTTCAGAGGAATTAAATATTCGTCTTACATGGACTACATACTTTTACCTCATCAGAATATTGATTAGTTATGTTATATTTGATTTAGACATTTAAGCGGCTTTGTTGACTTGTCACGCAAACCATAAAGATACAGGTAAAGATAAAGATGTACACCTCGCTGTAGCTTGTGTATTTGTGTTTTTGCAAGCAATTGCGTGTAATTATTACCAGTGTATCTTCTCTCCATTGTGAGATTATGCAATTATTTGCCTTTAATTGGTGTTTTTATTCACATATTTTTTTTAGAAATCTGTAGTATTATGATTATTAACTGTTTGTCCATGAAGGTCATTCCTCAGCTCTGTCATTAGATTATTTCCCAATATGATAAGTAGCTCTGCTATGCATACATCATGCTTTTAATTTGCTAATGCAAGACAACAACCTTTAGTCCTGTCATCAGTTATGCCACTTTGCCACTTACACCAGCGAAGCACTTGTGCTATTTAGGGTTTACACTAATGATTCAAACTTAATGATGCTCAACAGCGCCGAATGTAATCAGTGATGCTTATTTGAAATCCATTTGCAACAAGCACAAGTGGAATATATCCAATATATTAAAGACCAAAATAAGAAGAGTATTTAATAAGTATTATAGCATGTGACACTGCTTCTCTAAGAAGGAAGGATTTTACCTTTTAATCTGTAATTACCACTGAGCACAGAAAACAATCTGAATTTAATATGAACTATAATTGCTGAATAAACTGTTTTGAATGCCCAGTCTGGGGCAGATATTCACACTGAAAATGTCATTTTGGTGCAGCGTTCACAGGTCACTGTCTTCTACTTCCCTGTTGCCTCCTTTAGTTTATGCTGTGAGGATCACTCAGAGACAGTTGAATCTGATGAGGACTTTGTTGCTGCGACCGGTTTGTCTCCGCTCGCAGTCCGTCAGCTTTCACATCATGTTTCCATTTACATTGATTTGAATGGCAGGCACGAAGCAGCTAGCACTAGTCAGCCATTAGAAAATAATCACTGGAAAATTGTTGGGCTGGATGGAATTAAAATTGACAGACGTTTAAATGTGTGATAAGGGATCTTTGATACGATGCCTGCATCCAGTTGTTGCTATGGCTGCCAATTTGAGGCTATTATTAGGGAACCGGGGCTAGAGGTGTTCAGTGATGTATTTTACACTCCCAGGATATTAGTAGTGAAATGTCACTGACTGAACGAAACAACTATTTAAAATTCACCTGAGGTAGTTTCCATTCTCTTTAAGTCAATCAAAAATTGCCCACAGTATTTAGTAGCCTTAAATATATGTTTTTTCCTGGCATCTACTTCTTGTATACCGTCACCATACACTCATAGATAATAATATGTGTGAAAGCATATAAGTAAATTTGACATTGAATGGGAAAGTTTACATTTCCTCGCATGCCAGTGTAGAAAATAGGATTATAACACACAGTCATACGCTGACTAGAACGCAGAGGTGAGGACTTGAGTCACAGATTTTATGACCTTGACAAAATAAACTTGCAACTCAACATGGACTTTAATGCCAGTGACTCGTGACTTCACTTGGACTTGAGTCTTTTAACTTAGAAATACTTGATACCTTCCCTCAAGGACAAAGTGTGTGCATGAAAACTATCAAACTGCCTGGTGCCGGAGGTAACTCTGGCAGTGTCAGAGATGTTGGGTTTATTTATTTTTTGACAGATAATTTGTTGAGGGAGAGGATTCCCTGATGGGGAAATGAGTATGGGATAATTTTACAGCAAGAGGTCACTGTGAAATAAACCCGACAGGGCGATGAGGCACATGCGACGCAAAGCGGAGGGATCCTGAAGGGGTTTGTTTCACAAAAATGACCCACTAGCTGTACATTATACTGCTTATTACTCGGTTACTTACTTAAGAAATCACTAATGTGACATAAAAACAGTCCACCAGAGTCTGAAATTAGAACTGCATCCATAGCAACAATCTGACTCATTTTTGATGAATGTTATTGGGACATTTAATTATCTTTTACGTAATTCCACTTATACACTTTGTTTGAACCAATTCAATCAAGTTCCAGGAGAAAACCATGAAGAGCTGATATGATGTTACTGTTGTTAAAATGCGGTTACATTTGGTAAAGAGTGCATGACTTGTTTAGGACTGGAAAAGGGTGAAGGAGGTGATGATTTTTCATCACCCGTGCAGGATGGCGACATAACCTTCTGCATTTAATAATATACAAGTATTTAATTAATTTTAAATTTAAACATTTGAACTCTGGCATCTTTGTCATTTACAAAGCAACAATATACCTAATAACAGCCTAACAGTAAAGCATATTTATATAACACTAAAATCAGGATAAAGTAATATGCAAAAAAAAGACAGTAATACTACATATGGCCCTGTTGAGCCAATCATTATTACCGCTGGGGGTAATTCCTTCACTGCGACAGCCCTGATTTCACTCTTCATGTCAATATTTGCAGTATTAATATATACTTCAGTAGCAATTCCCACTCATAAGAAATAAGACACAGGTCTGTGTTTACTGGCTGGGTATGTTTCTCTCATTGCTGATTTTTAAATTTTTTACTAGACTTCATGCTCAGCGAACTTTCTGCCACATTGCCAGCGGTCTGCCTCGCCAAGTGCTTGAACCGACAGAACCTTTGATGCATCAGTGCCCATAGTTCCCGCACACTCGCTCTTTGTGTCTTTGTATTCTTTTCCCTCCCTGCTTTTTATTCCTATTGACATGGGAAACCCCGCTTCCTTTTACCAGTGCTTTCGAAGAATGACTCAAATAATTCATCAATGGCCGCTGCTTGTCTCCAAGCCTGGGTGGTGGCCGAGCGTTGAGAGCCAGCATATTTCAAAGATCTCCAGTTCAGCAAGCCAAGGCTCTGCACTGCTCTTATCTGGAAGAGTCACCCCAGTGGCTACGATAAAAATGAGAGACTGAGCCTGCTGGCTATTTTCACGGTTCAGTGTGTAAAACAATAAAATAAAACTGCCTTTATAGCTGGAAAGTCACCCTGATCATATGTGGTTGATCAGTGCAATGGGACCATATTTTTGTGGGATAATAAATATAGAGAAATATTTTTAACCTTTCAGCTTTTACCCATGTGATGGTTTGAGCTTTTCTCACCCTCTGCCTTTCTCTCTTTTTGAAAATGTTTCTACCAAAGGTGAAATGGTGAGAGGCATACAAACAAAATAATATGGACATGTGTTGTATGACGTGAGTTGATGGATGGCGTAGTTACCCTTCTCTAGATGACCATATGTTGTTTTGACAGACACTTTATCACTTTCAGTGTCGCCAGGATTTAACCTCGACTGTTGTCATGTTGCTGTTGATGACCATGTGCTTATTTGGTCAGATACCCATCTCTCTCGCTGTCTTGCTCTCTCTGTCGTACAAACACAAACACACAGTTGTTGAATTAATGATTAATGAGCCCGTGTTGTCTGTTTGTTATCAGCGTGATCCAGGACAAGTTCTGCGGCATCATCAACATCTCCGTAGAGGCGCTGCATGATGTAATGACAGAAGATCCTGAAACAGGCACCTTCAAAGAGTAAGTGTGCATGTTTCTTACTAATTGAACGAGAAGGAAAGATATTAGTTTTGAAAGCAATGTAACAGCAGCTCTTGAGTTGTTAGAGTTATCAAAAACAAACCTCTGAAGAAAGATTTTAAATGAATGATATGAAAGCAGTCCGTTACTCATGGAGCATGGCGGGGTGCTGCAGAGGGCTGAGTGGCAGTGTTGGACTGGGCACATTTCTCTAGAAAAATAATGGAGTGTGAAATGGCTCAGAAAACACATGCTCACTGTGGAAGGACACACTCTCCACTCAGGCTCTCTGTCCCAGTACCACGGTGCTCATATCGGAGTAGATGGTAAAGTCTGTGTAAAATACAGTCAGAGAAACATACATGCTAGAACCATACATTTTAGAAAATAACAGCTTGAAACATGAAAAGACTGTGAACTACATAGCACTGAATTGTGTATTCATGATTTTTGGGGCAGGCCTGAAATCATGGCTGGATGATACACTGGAGCCACCCATAGCGTAACCCCTCCCTTTACGCTGTAGAAAAACTAGAGTGCTGAGCAGCAGTGGTTCTCCTGCTCACTCGGTTGTTGCGGCTGTAGAACGGTGGATAAATTGTTTTGAGCTTCACAACTCCCTTGAAATGGCTCCTTTCACTATCCGAATTTGATCACTTAACGCCAGCTAACAGCGCTCAATCGACGTTTGCATTCACAGTGAGATGGCTGATGATATTGTTACGTTAACTATTAGATGTCGAAACTCCTCAACAGGTCAGATCATGTTGAAAGTCTCTGGTGTACATGCTCTGATATTCTGCTAAAATAGCACCCAGCACTGAGATGGCCAACAAGAAGTGTTATACTGTATATACTCTGTATGCATCCATGGTACACATGCTGTATGAGATCAACCCTCACCTGTGATTGGGCGTAGTTTCAGCACATTCAGCGGACATGCCCACAACGTTTCAGAGCAGAGAATACTGCTTATTTTTTCATGATTTTGAAACCAAATTTTATAGACTGAGGCCATTTTTAATGTCAGGGTGGTTAATAACACATTTTTCATGTGGCGCTCAGAACGAGGGCTGTTCTTGTTCTGACCAAAGAAATTCTTAGTCGACTAACTCAGATAACTTTGTTGACTAATCGATTAGTTGATTTAATTTTTCTCCACAAAGAATCACACAAAAGTAACACTTAAAATCTTGTGTTTAGCAGAGATGTGCGCCTACATTTCTGGGAAACAAGCTATTCGACATGGGAAAAAAATATAAAAATAATCAAGAAATCTCAGTCGACTATGATCAAAATGACCGATTCGTTGACTTAAGAGGAGGCAGCCTTGTCCTATTTGATTTTATTTTACCCAGACATTAACCTTCATGATGCAGACACCTTTTCTCTGCTGTCAAAAAGGCTCAGCACACTCGTAAAATGTGCCAGTGTGAAATGAAGTGAAACGTTGGGTAGGGAGGTCAGTCTAAATGCTTCTTTATTTGCCAGTGATGTGCTGAATTGTTTTACTTCCCTGCTGTGCTTCATAACAGACAGAAACATATTTGTGGATGCATGTTTTATTCACCGTTTGTAAATGCAATCAGCTGAGACAGAATGCAGTGGGTATTATAATCGTCCTGCCTGTATTTCAGAATTAAGTGAAGTTTCAAATAAACAGCCTTTGCTTTTATTCCTCTGTTGTCATAAGTGGTTTGGGATTGTTCTTGTGTGGTCTGGAATAACAATGGAAGTCTTTGCTGCCATGGATAAATTCAGTAAAACAACGTGCCAGCTGGCGAGCCAGTTCAGCAGGGCTCCAGCGTTACTGTAGCAAGTCCACCACATCACTTAACTACTGTAAAAGGAATTAAAAGTTTGAATGTATTTTGTACTGTACTGAACTGCACAGGATCAATTTGTAAGATTTGTCGTTTCAGTTCAACAAAATTTAAACTGTTTTAAAAGTGGAAATAAAATGTGGCCAAGTAGCTTTCAACGGAGCATTAAACCATTACTTTAAACTTCAATAACTTTTTTTTTTTTTTTTTTTTAATGCCACTTGGCGGTAGCAGAAATAAGTTGGGAACACAACACTGACATCACCTTTTAAGCTGACATGACAAACTGTTGGAGCAACATTATCTTTCATTTACAGTTGTGTCTCTAGCTCCAGAAACATCTGTCTCTTTAGCTGGTAAATGATCCACTACGTTCACCAGCTAGGCACTAACCGTGCCTGTCTGCTGTCTAAAATTAGCTGCCTGATGCAGACAAAAACAGTGATATGACATTGGTTAGACTGAGCCCAAACAGTACAGTGGCCTGCTGAAAATCTCTGTAAAGCTCTGTAACAAGGAAGCCCTAAATGGACACGATTCAAACATGTTTTAACACTGTTAACCTGGGAAAACAAGCTTCATTATCTTGAGATAATGAGATAATTAACTTGCTGTCACAATAAAGCAAACACTTGTTTTCTTTTATTACTTACTAGTTTTTCAAATCGGCAGACGATAATTGTGTCCAAAGGGCCTAGACTGAGCTGACAGCATGGATGTATGATGTAAACATCCTGGTGAAGCTAGCAGAAGGACTTTGTGTCTGTACTCTGAGATGGCTTTAACTCAAATGTATCAGTCAGTGTCAGGGATTAATCATTTCATTGTTTTCCAACAATCAAAGAATGAAGACATTTCCCTCACAGTTTAGTGGTATTTTCTTTGTAATTTATGAGGGACACAGGTAACTTGTTTTATACTTCTGGTGAATATAATCCAATTAATCTTATTTCCATATATATCTCTCCTTGCTAGCTTTTTTTGAAACACGAACATAATCATGGCTCGATCTGGGCCATTTAAATGTATCTACCATCGGCTGATTTGACCCAAGCATTGAGTAATAAAAAACAATTATTATTTTCTCATAATAACGAGTTAATTATCTTGTTATCTCGAGATAACAGCATTAAAAAAACAAGTTAAATTCATGTCCATTTAGGGTTTTTGTACTGTAAATCTGAAGGAGGCCGCAGATTAAAGTGATAATTCTCTGTGGTTTCATCCCAGTGGGCGACCCTTTTAACATTCTCACGTTATTTTCATATTGTCATTTGATACATTATTATAGAAATATTGATTATAGCCTCTTTAAAGGCACGTTCACCCCATAGATTGTCACAGAGCTGTATTTCTTGACAACCAGTTCCCTCTAGTTGTTTTTGATTAGTTTGAATTTCATTAGTTAGTATTTAGTTAGAATTTCTGATCACGAGTTATCAGACGCAACATGTCAAAGTCACTAAATGTGACGTTCGAGACCCCACTACCTCGTCTCTACTCACAATAAGGATTAAGTAAAAAGGACAGAGGAAATAAAGGACTTTGCAGACTTTGGACTGAGCACAAAGGTTCTGCGTGTAATTCTCTGCATGCTGATGAACCAATATGAAAAGCAGGCTGAGCTGTATACCGGAGTGCCAGAGGGTTCAGCCTTTTTTCTTGTGTGTGTGTGCGTGTGCGCACGCGAAATTGTCCCCTACTGTGCAGGTTTATGTGTGGTTATTAATATTGAGTTGAATATTATTGTGTTTGCAGCTGCATGCTGATGAGCCATTTTGAGGAGCCCAAGCTGAGTGATGATGAGGAGCCACCAACTGAGCAGGACAAGAGGAAGAAACTGGTGAGTCAAATACACACACACACAGTTGTACACACACAAGATCTAATTTTGCAATCAGTAAAGCCAAATAGCTTATAATGTAATGTTATTGAACATAATATCCCTGTCCTCAAATACAGTGGTTCCCAAACCCCCGTAGGAGGGTGCCAAAGATCACAGGGGGTGTGCCACGATTTATCTGGTCTGAGGTTGTCACAATTATATTTGCACTTACTGGATATGGAATTTATACAAAAGTCTCTATGTAAAACTATTTAAAAACATGTTTTTTTACTACTTAGTAGGCCACATTCTGTTTAAACCCGGTATTTCTGCACAGTTGCACATAAAGATCAGGCTACACTGCTTTTATTTGTATTATACCATTGTAGTATTGGATTTCAGTGGTGGCTGCGTAGGATTGTTTCTGACTTGTGCGATACAAACATTAAGTCAAACATAAGTCCAAATTCAAAAGTTTCAAAAGTTCAAAAAATTATTTCAAAAAGATATAATCATTTCCAAAATTCACCACATTTTAGGGCTATTAAATTAGGGCTATCAACATCAGCTCAATAATAACATGAATTTGTTTTAATACTTCTAATTTTTTAACGTATTAATGCAATCATTATAGTAAGTCAGACTTTATTCAATTCATTTAATAACTCAATAACTTCAATAACTCTCAACATTTTTCAAGTGTAACACATGAAATACAAAACAATACACTCACTTTTCAGTTCATTCCTCTTCCACAAACCCATCAAATCCTTCATCATCAGTGTCTGAGTTAAACAGCTGGGCGATTTTAAGTGCGCCTTATAGTGGGAAAAATACGGTAGGATAAATAATGCTCCAAACTTGCACTAAATTTTGGCAAGGAAAAACTGTCATGGCCATTCCTCCCACCTTAAGGTATGTGAATGAAAATGGGTTCTATGGGTACCGACGAGTCTCCCCTTCACAGACGTGCCCACTTTACGATAATCACATGCAGTTTGGATCAAGTCATAGTCAAGTCAGCACACTGACACACTGACAGCTGTTGTGGCCTGTTGGTTTTGATTTTGACATATTTTTTATATTTGTGCGTTCTGTATTTGTTGGTGTTTAGCCTTTCAAAAACATTTTCAATGCGGTTAAAACTGTTTGCTCTCCTGCTTGCCGCACACAAAGGGAGGCCTGTACCTGTATTAACAGGAAGGTCTAGCACCAATCTAACACATATTACATTTACAATAGCACAAAATCTATTTCGGCTCTAATGCTATATATTTAGCAAGAAAAAGATCATGTATCTGCATTTGCTTGGCAAATCCATCAAGATGTCATCACTTTATATATGTTGACAAAACTGAGTCTGAATCACCTTTTTCAAATTGAGGACTTTGTTCGAGGATATGTAATTTTTTTTAAGGGTGATGACGTCAGCTTTTCACAGATACGAGTAAAGGGGGCTTCAAGGAAAATAGGTTGGGAGCCACTGCTTTATGGTCCACTGGCGCTCATGATACAAAATAAAATCACTCTACTAAAATAAACCCCATGATTTAGAGACCTCAAAGTATATATTTTACCAGTATGCACAACGAAACATGGTCACTTCACACACTCATTACTCACCAATTCAGAGCCACCTCTCAGCTCCAGTGGCTGCTACAGATTTTCATGTAGCGCACCACATAATCACTTTTAAGTACAGCCCCTGGTTGCACACGTGTCACAGTAGCTTGCAGTGTGCTTTGAGTCACTTGAGGTAATCATGGATGTTGTTGAGTACCTATTAATGGCTCCTAGGTGGGAGATGTATACCAATGAAACAGTACAGTGGTGCATGTGCTGTATATATGAGCATACATTCCTCTGCTACTCTGTCACACTGGGGAAGCTCAGAAATTGTGCTACTTCACATTGTAAAAAATATGGTTTAATTATGATGTCGGTGTCGGTGTGTGTCCAAATGAATACCTGAGCAAAATTGAATTTATATACATATTTAATTTTATTGCTGTTTGACTGAAGAAATACAGCTGTATTTATTTTCTAGTGTGACTTTTTCCCTCCGTGTGTGTATTTTCTGGGCGGTATTGCAGTGCACTTATCACCTCAGCCCAGACCCTGACTTTTTGCTTCAGGGAATAGAGAAAAGGAGACTTAAAGTCGCGCCTCTCTCTGCCTCTTAAAGCGTGTAGGTGTGTGTGCGCTCGGGGACGTGCATGAGTGAGTGTGACCACGTGAGGCAGATTTCAGTCTGAGGAGAAAGTTAATGAGGAAGATGACCCGTGGCATTTCTGAACATTTATTGACTCCAGTTCGCCTTTCTTATGGCAGGTGTGTAAAAGCATTTATGTGTATAAAAATGTTTGTGCTAGTCTGAAAGAGCTTGTGAGACAGAGGTTGTTGTTTGTTCAAGCACTTTCTCATGATAAATAGTAGCGTCAAACTGTCTTGTGTGTGCATCACTTTGATAAATATATCAAGACAGCAATGCACATGTCGGTGAGGAATCAATCAACACGTCATTTTACGATACTATTTAATGCAGTCACATCCACTTTGCTTAATTATGTTGTGTATGTAGTGTACTTGCACTCAGTTGCGTGCAGCTTTTGTTCGGACAACTTTCATCAGAATGTACAGACATGTATGTCCTCCATCTGTAAGGTCAGGTGTCGGGGTCTGCTGCATTGCCAGTCAGGGAGCAGGTAAAGGAAGGAAGCCTGGCTATCTTAACTGGCTCTTGGGACGTGAATTGTCACCCCTCTGGGAATGAAAAAGCTTGGGCAAGTGAAGCAATACCAAATAGATATAGTTTGGCTCCGAGACCAGTGCTATGCATAAAGGTGAGCCCAAGTCCTGGATAGACTTGACTCAGGCAGGTGCATGGATAGTCACGATTCCCTGACTGAGCCCTACTCTGTTTTTCCCCTCGTATGCACTGCATCTACTGTAACTATAAACCAAGAAATCTCTGTCTGTCTGTCTGTCTCTCTGGATTTAGACTCGGTCTGGGTCTCATTCACATGAATGGAGGAAGGGAAATAACTCTGGATTCAGCGATTAGTGCATTTTACAACTTGTAGGACCTAAGGTTTTAAATCTAAAGGGCTTTTCAAGTGTTCATACTGGGAAGTTGATGAACCTCAAATTATAAGCTGAGTTACATATGTCTCTTTCCCAATGTAAGTCTATGGGAAAAAGTCAATGGTATCGTGTAATGGATGCAGAAGTTGTAGTACCACCGTTTGGCCACTATAAAAATTGGCATCATTGAACTGCGCCCTTCTGGAGGCTCACACCGAACGGGCACGAGCCCCAGACAACTGCTGTAAACTCTACAGCCAAACTCTTCTTTACTTCCCTGGAGTCAACACAAGTAAATGTAAATTGAAACAGAACAAAAATGCTACAAAACTGCTTGGTTAGGTTTAGTTAAAAAAAAAAAACAAAAAAAAAACATCATGGTTTGGCTTGAAATAACTGCATCTGTTACGTTTTTTAGCTGCAGAAATAAAAATAAGTGAACTTGCTCTTTCACATGGGGCACCAACAGCAGTGTCCTGAGTGGGAGTCCTGTATTTATTTGGCTCTTCCACCACCCCGACCTCCGCCCTACACAGATTATCATTACAAAAGAATTTGTTATACATAAAAACACAAACATAATCCGCAACAAAATACTTTTCGCTCAAAACGTAATTTATAATGCAGTTTTATTGAATGGGAACATGATTTTTAGGAGACAGACATGAACACTTGCATGTCATTTACATGGGAATCTTTGCCATCTCTCTCATTCATCCCATATAATGTGAATGCAGCAATAGTGGCTGTCTAATACACTGGCTGATCCATCCATCGGTGTGTACATCAATCAATCGGACTAGAAAAAAATGAAGATTTGAAATGACGTCTTGCTCACTTCATAACTTGGTCACGATTCTTAAAAAAAAAAAAAAATCTAAGGGATCGAAAATGTTAGCTATATGTAAAAGGAAACGTAACATTGGCTCATTTGTTTTTGTTTTTAAAAATACGGTATTGATTTTTCTATACTTGCTAACTTCGAAGTTCGTTCTTGAGCTTAGAAACAGCAGCTAATGCAGATGAAGTTTGGCCAGTTGTTGGAAATTACATGAAAACTGACAAGTGGGCAAATTGTCTCCTGATGAAGACCTTGTGATCGAAAACTCTAAAAAAAGCTAATAAATGGATTTTAAGCTGAGACTGTTTTGTTGGTTATCATGCTATTGTGTGAGGGATAGCTCCCTGGAGCTCTGTATATGTGAACAGGATATATAAACAAGGCTTCCCCAACAAAACCGGTTAGTGGTGGACGGTGGCAGAGACAAAAGAAAACAACATTTTCTACCTTGGTGTACACATGTCTATATAGTATAATACCCCATCCATTTTTGCCACCTTCTTTTCACTTTCTGGTACATCTCATCCTTCCTGTTTTCCCCCTCATCTGTCCTTATCTTACTTCCTCACTTTATACTCATGTAGCCACCCCTTGTCAAGCAGTCTCATCACAGTCTCTGCCTGCAGGTGGTATTTGTGTGATTATGCTTGTTTGTCTTGTTGAATTAGATTTTGCTGCTTCCTTGCGGGCTCCTGCAATCTTACATAAAAGATGAAAAGAGTGAATACAGGGAAAAGGGAGAAAAAGGGCAAATTACACTTGGCTGCAAAATGTTAGGGTGTGTTTGTGCTGTAATATCATTGGAGCAATGTCTATTGTGAACTGGACCTTGAAATGGGGCAGATAATGTCTGCAAGTGATGCACAATCAAATCACCCACAAATTGTTGGTCTTTGCTGGAAAGACGGGCATTCGAGTGAAGCTTCACTAGAAGTACAATTAATGGTTCTAGGACTCATTCTATTGTAGTCTAATTGTACATAATACACCCAACAAACTCCTCATACCTTTAATGAGTCTTTGACTCTTTAAGTGTTTCATTGTCCAAAGTGAAATGTTCCCCAGATCATTTGAAATTAAAGTGAATCCTCTGAATCAAATAAAAGGTTTATCAATGATCTTTTAAGACATTGTGTAGAGGGCAAAGTATCCTTTTGGTTACTTGCCCAGAAGTGCAGAACTGGTGCAAAGGGGAAAAAGAAGAAGGAGAAGAGTAAAATGGCTGCTAACTTTGAAAGCCGAGTGACTTCTGGTGGTGTCAGAGTGTCCCTCTAGCACTTGTCAAACTGTGTGTTTGTCTGTTTGCATGCATTTGTCAGTAAGCATTGCTGTTGGCCGTGTCCATGAAAATCCTGACTTGTGAATGTTCATAGACTTAAACTCAAGTCAGTCAATGAAAATCTTTAATTGCGTTTAATGGCATGGTTGTCCACAATTAATCATGATTCATTGCATATTAATCACACATTTTTTTATCTAAAAAAAAAAATGTGTAACTGAAAGTGAGATTTAGTTAGAATGGGAAGTAGGCAAATAATCCTTGTTTTAAACAAATCTATGTATATAGTTATTATTAGAAATCAGTTATCAACACAAAACAATGACAAATATTCAGAAACCATCACAGGTACTGCAGTTAGCATGGAAATAATATATGCTGAAATGTCAGTGTGCTGAATTGACTATGACTTGCCCCAAACTGCATGTGATTATTAGAGGCTGAGCGATTAATCAGGCCGATTATCGGCATCGGCCGATGTCTGAGCATATTCAGCCAATTAGCAGGCAGGCGCATCGGCGGGCAGCCCAGTGTTGTTGTTGCTGTAGAACAAGTGTGACTCCGCCCCTTGTGTCAATCAAACTGCCATTACTGGCAGACCTCAGCAGTGTTGCCAACTTAGGGACTTTATCGCTATATTTCGCGAGTTTCAGACCCTTCTAGTGAGTATTTTTCCAAAAAGAGACTATTGACAAATCTAGCACCTTTTTCTGGTGTTATTAGAGACTTTTGGAGACTGATGTGAAAGCAGATATCATTCTTACTCTTGTCAACGAGCAGTGGGTGCTGCCGTGGACCCCTCCAACGCCCCAAAGCACTGACAGGTGGCCCAGTCCTCATCGCGCAGCCGTCCCTCCGAGCTGCAGTCAGAGCAGGAGATGCTCATCCCTTCGCATCCAAACTGCAAATGAATCGCGCATGCACGAAGCCGCCGCTGGCTGGATGTAAATCTAAAATTTTCTTTGTCTTAAATAAATCACTGCGCTAAAATCTGCACTGCACTACACTCACACAGCCTCAGTCACTTACTCACCTCGTCCACTGTGTGTCTGCCACTCTGTGACATAAGCACAGTATACCTGTGGATACCTTCAAGCAGTGTAGGTAAGCAGCATCTAGCTGGCTAGCTCGTCATGTCTCAGTCTAAACTATACACACAATAATATAGAGAAAGAGAGGAGTGGGAATCAAACCCTGAATTAAAAACAAATCCTGAGTAACTCCTCTGTATCTGTGATAAATGCTACTAAGTGCACTAAAACTTTTTTTTCATCCAAAAGTTTATTTGACAAAGTTTAGTTTTGTTTATTACCTGTTTCAGGTATTTGATATTTAGTTTATACACTAATTTTATTTAAACTATATAAGTGCACTGCAGTGCAGACACAAAATGTAGATTGGAGAGACAGACCATAGGTGTTGTTCAAACAGTATTTACTTAAGTTCAGAAATTTTGTGTATCATTTGTTATTATTAAATTGTTATATTTTATCAGATGGAGGGGAAAAAAAAAGAAAAGCAGCCAAACATATCAGTTCCTCCCCCCCAAAAAAATCGGCACCATATATCAGCCATCAGCTATCCTGATGGGAAAAAAAAAAAAAAAAAAGAAAAAAAAAAAACTCATATCAGTCGACCACTTGCGATTATCATAAAGTGGGTATGTCTGTGAAGGGTAGACTCTTGGGTACCCATAGAACCCATTTTCATTCATATATCTTGAGGTCAGAGATCAAGGGATCCCTTATGAAAATGGCAATGACAATTTTTTTCCTCACCAAAATGTTTTAACCTCCTTGGTGACACAGTAGTATGGCCTGACTGGATTCTAGTTTCATATGAAGTCAGTAGCTTCAATTTTTAAACTGGAGACCATACAACCTCCAAAAGATCGATGGCATTAATGCATTAAAGAAATTAATGATGTTAAAACAAATTTGCGTTAAAGCCTTAATATCACGTTAATTTGACAGCCCTATTTGAAACTGAAGTGTTTGGATAATACAGACAATATTTTTGCTAAATGTTGTATTTGTTGGTATGACTTATCTTCATCATTATTTCAACATATTGAAAAAAATATGTTTTTTCTATATTAACTTTATTGTTAGCCTGCTGGGCTGAGTATAAACATTCAATAATTATTCTTAAAAACATGTTTGAAGATCATGAAAGCTATTTTAACAACCTTTTTTGTCCAAATTTGGCCATAAAAACAACTCAAATTCGAGTGTAGCAGCTTTCTTTAAAAAGCTCAGACTCAAAGTTTTAACTAAAACTCATGCATTAATGATGACAAAAATCTGATGGAAATATTTGTTTAAACCGGAAGACGTTGTTAGGGGTGTAAGTTGTTGATTCAGTGATCCAGCATCATTGATGCTAAGTGAAGACACTGATACAGATCATCTTTATGAAACCCATTCATTTTGAATTTTCCATGGCACATCTGTGTCACCATTTCCCTCCAAGCACACCTCCTTCTTCCAGAGTCCAGTCATAAAATTGTCAAATTAGATTTTAGCTGCTTTTGTGAGTTGATATAAATGTAACTGATTGGGTTAAATTAGCATATAATGTAGAGATAGAGATCGCAGGAAGAGGTGAATAGCGGGATCTGGTCTGTCACTACACACTGATGCCAACCTAAGTTTGAAATATGATAAACGTAGAATAAAGAAAAAGCTTTAAATATGTGGGTTTGGTTTATCTTAAGATGTCCTGGATAGCTCAGCGTTCCTCTCAATCTATCATTCCAGCCAGCAGTTGTCTTCATGGGAGCAGCTCCATGATTTACAGTCCCTGTGTGGTAGGAGAGCGCTGCTGCTGTCTTCTGATTTGTCCCCGAATACGACTTGCCATGATATTCTGGGCATGAAGCGGGAGTTTGTTTTGTGTCTTGGAAGCTGTTGACTATTCCACTCTATCATGTGTGGGATTTATAAGGGCCCCTTACTTTGATCTGAGTGTTTCAGGCAACTAGGCTAACTGATGCTGTGCTTTGGCCTCGGTACATAATGCATCATTTGATTCTTGTGCTTCATCTATAAGGCCAGCACCATCAAACAAGAAGAGGGATAGGCGACATCAAAGACGTTCTCCACTGGGTACTAATGACAGGGCTCCGTCTGTTGTGCTGTGGTGGCACACACCCACTCCAGCCTATTCTGTTTTTTTACAGCACGCTAATGCACATGCACAACACACATACAGCTTATTGTGCTGTGAGTAGGCGCCAATGACTGAATAGACTCCAACATGAAAATACAAGACAAAGGTGCCCTATTAAATACTATTGTGCAGGTAAAATGGGGATATAATGAGGGGGTGGGTTGTGAAACCTGTTCACTGAATAGTGATAGAGGCCAGATGTGGTATCATGTATTGCTGGTCAAACATGGGCCAAAACACAGGCTATTGTGCTGCATTGTGGTTTATGCAACGTGTAAGCTTGAAGGCAGGTCTCAACTGATTGACTAGGGAGGTTTTAAACAAGCAGTTCTAAATGTGTCCTTTACACTTTGTAATATCTACTGTAGCATTTCAGATAGTTTGGGGTTGTTGTATTTGTAGTTGTTGTATTTATTTATTTATTTTTTTGGCTGAAGTATGTAGAAATTGGCCTTCAAAATGCCCTGTCATGATGCACACAAAGCACTGAAAAATAAAAAAAAATCAAATTTAAATGTGATTCAAAATACAATGTTTTGCTTAAAAAAAGGTCAAAACTGTTGACAGCAGTTTTTAGAAGAGCCTGTTTCCATGAGACTAATATTACCAGGGGACCTCATGTGATGTTGAAATCACATATGATTATCCCTCGTATATGATGTCAAGGCTCTGTGTAACATCTGCTTATATTATATTATTATATATAATATTATTGGCCTATTTATATTTTTATAATATTCATGACCTGTTGCTCTGGTGCCTGTGTCAATGTGTCTCCATGCTGTAACTTTGCACCCAAAATGCTGTCAAAACTTTAATTTATTTATTGCCAATGCAGTCTTCACAATACTTGGGCGGCAAAGAGACAAAAAAAAAAGTTGCAAAGAAAACAAAAGACATTGCAGAAAATAAAAACAGAATCTGCAAAATGCTGGTTAACACGGGACTACTAGTGGATGTAAGGACGTAGAGCCTGAGGGATAATGTCAGCAGAGATGTGCCGGTGTAAAGATTTTCAAACCCGCTTGATATTAAGCAACACTGGACTCTACCGCTATAGGAAATTTCACCACTAGGTGTCGCAATTGACCTAGCAGTTGCTTCATCAAAACTTGAAAGAGCACATTGTCACTAAAATGAGAATAGCTGGTCCACCTTAAAGGTCAGTCCGCCTTAAGAGGAACCTGGGCTGTTGTCACTATCTTTGAAGCTAACCCCTTGCACTTTAATCAGTAGGTGGTAAGCAAGACAAGGGAACTTCGCTTTGAGGAGTTGTAGCATTTACTCACCGACAGCCTAAACTGTACACATCAATAAAATCCTAACCACTGCACACCGCTCGTACAACGGACCTGACCTCCAAAACCGGAAAACGACCCATTTTCGCTTATCTGGTACAAACATGCCACACAAAAGATGGACGTAGGCGGGGTAGTTTCTTAATCGCATGAGGTCCTCTCGTAAGGTGCCGTGCAAATAGGACTTAGACTGAATTTCCATCTGTTCAGGCTGCTTAAACAACAACCCTCGTCCTGTTTGTCCTACAGCGTTTAGGGGTCAAGTGCTTTTCTCAAGGGCAGCAGATGTTAAGGAAGAACTGCGTTAATGTGAATACCTGCACAGAATTAACCATTTAGTGTAAAGTTCGACCCCCATCCCTGTGACGAAAATGACAAAAGTCTAGATACAGAGTTCTTTTTCAACTCACTCTGTAGCGTCACATCTTGGCATTAAACTTCATGCCGATCAGACACATTATGTCTTATGGATAATATCATTACTGTACAGTATATTGCAGCCTTCCAGGTGCATCCCATCCCCTCATTTTTAAAGCCTCATTTGTTGTACTCCGTTTATTGTTTAATGCAGTTTCGATTTATTTGAACAGAATGCTTGGTTTCGTCATTTATTGCATATGCTCAGGATGTGTAACTGATGAGTTTTTTGTTCCAGACAATTAGGCTAATGAGTTTCTGAAGAGCGTCTTTCTGCCACTGGTATTGGTAATAGTGGGTACATACGATAGTATAATAAACATTAGGCTCACAGTTGGAACAGTTGTTTTCAGATTTAAAGTTGAAAATAAGAATCGTTGTGTTTTTGCTAGAATGAGCTGTTTATGTCTACATACGGAGCGGGTCCTCTCCTCACGGAGCCGCCGCCATGTTTCTGTAGTAACCCAGAATGGACAAACTAAACGCTAACTTAACTTTCCCTTAACTCAGACAGGAAGTCTGTGTAAAATGAAGCATTCACTTTGTTATGGCAGAAGAAAACTGGGTTTTTGTTGCCATTCCCATAAAATGCATGAGTCACCTCATGGTAGGGAGTCAAACTTAAGTGTAGGATAGCAAATATTTACTTTTCTGTTTATGTTACATTTTTATAGAATAAAAAACAAAATACTACAACATATTTTACTTAATTTTAGTACAAAATTAGGAGGAATTTGAAGGAGGTTATGATAATATTCAAGTATGGAGCATTTAATTTAACTGTTCCCCTTCCTCCCTCTTTAATCCAAATGTAAGACCTCCTCCAGTAAAACTTTTGTGATGGATCGGGGCTTTTAAAGGGCATCCCATTAAACATGCGTGCTTTGAAATTTGAGCAGGGTAAGATAAAGAATTACATTGTTCCCCCACGGCTGTTATTGCTCAGAGTGAATAAAAAACATTTTCCAGCGCTTATTAATTAGTCATGAAATTGTCCCTTCATTTTCATTATTTTGTGTAGATTAGCTATTAGACTGATTTAGTTCCCTTAAATGGCAATCCCATTAAATGTGAATGCTTTGATGTTTAAGGAAATTATAGAAAATGATATCTATTATTATTACCCGGTGGCTGTCGTTGCTCAGAGCAAACCGAAAATGCTTTTTGAAGCTTCGATAAAATGCCGATTAATCATGGAATTGTTTTTGTCGTTCAACAGTTTTTCATTATTTCATTTTTAATGAACAATTAAACTGACCCCAAGGTCTTCTAGAGGTATATATTTATAGGAAATGAGTTTCAGTGTGTTATCAACTCTGGGCCACACAAAGCTTGAAGTAATGAAGGCTTGCCAGTCTTGCTTTATTATTGCTCCTAGTCTCAAGCAGACCATCAGTGTCAGCGTAATTTGGTTTTGTTGAATAACGGACCTCTCTGGCAGTGTTATTTGGCACCACAAGATATAAATATTCTCCTTTGTGCTGCCTAAAGCATACAGAGCTATCAAAATTAGTTTCCATCTCTGTCACTTTTAAGCTTTACAGCTATTTGTAGTGGGAGTTGTGGGTTTCTAGTGTGGCAGGATTGTAAATACGCTGCAGTTTACCAATTTCTGAATTAACCAAAAATTAAGTGCAGCAGGTAAAGCATGTTAGTAGAGTTACGCCGTTACATGGATGGCCTCAAGCCTGTATTTGAGTTATAAAGTTGTGATGGTGGCATTGTGTTCCCGTTTAAATGGCTGTCAGTAGAGTTAGATTCAGCTCCATTCTAGAGAGATGAGAATAGTAGAGTGCTTACAAACGTTTTCATGTTTTATTTTTTTTTTTTTATGGAATCATAGTGGATGTCATGTAAAGACAATATATTTTAATGCCAAAGTTAAATCAAATCTACATATTCATTCACTCATTCGTTATGGATTAAATACACACATTAAATGAAAAAAAATAATAGCTTGTCTGAGTGTTCACCCATACTCTGACACACCTGGCCGGTCAGGTACTCAGCAAAGTATTTTTTAGGTAGGATAAACATGTATCTGGCAGGTTATTATAACCACTGTTCAATCAGTTTCATGGCAAAAGATACAGTAAATGCATCATGAAGACAAAAGTCAATATGTTTGTGACAACTTCACTGGCAATATGTGGAAAGATTCCCATCAGGTGACAGACACAGGAACATTTCCAAGGTACGGAGTACTTCAAGTGCAGTTCCAATGAAATCGGAAAAATATGGCACAACCGTAAATCAGCCTAGAGCAAGCCGTCCTCCACAGAGTGTCCCTGGGAGAACAGGGAGAGAGGTAATTTGGTAATTTAGGTGCACTGTTGTATTCTCCTGCTGTTTCACAGTCATGACTGTTTTTTTTTTTTCCTCTTCAGGGTGATAAAGACATTTTTCACAGTAGACATTTTGACTTGTCATAGCAGGCAAAGAACTGGTCTAATTAACAACATCAACAATGGCTGCCTTCTGTTTACTGTCCCAGTAAGATATCCTAGTAAGCCAGGCATGCACAATACCAGGCCCTGCTCTAAGTGGAATGCAGCCATTATGATCTCCAGCAGGAGATTGCATGGTGTCTTCAAATGGGGTCGTTTTTACCATGTTTGCAACTTAGGCCCATTCACGACTTCTTCAGTGGAAAGTTTCTCAAAGCTCACAGTTCAAGATGCATTTGTTCATGTTGTGAGAAATAGTGGACCCCATTGAAGTTCATTTATCAGTGCATTATAAGTTAATGTTGTACAGTATATTGTAAATTTAGTCATATATTGTTTTTCTTGGTAGTTTTATATGTCAGAGGAATCTCATCTCCCTCCTCTGTCATTATGCCTTTGCATTTCCTGTATTATGTTACCCACTTGCTCACATTTTAGCCTCTGTGGCTTCTGGACTCGGACAGAAACATTAATATTGCCATTGCTAAGCAGCGGTGTTCACGACTTAACCACTTGAACACAATGCATGTAATATTCACCGACACCTGGGAAGTCGTGTGCTCAAGTTCATGAGTTACATTTGAAGGCAGCATACGTATTCGGTCATGTGCATGTTTGTGCATCTCTGTGTCTGTATGTGTCTGTGTGTCTCTGTCCATGGCTAATCTTGTATATTGCTATCAGCCTAACCTCATTTATGACTGTATGCTAAAGGACCTCTTGTGGTTGGAGTGATTTACACTTTTTGAAAACATATTTTATTGACTGTTTTATACTGTCATAGACTGCAGATCAACAACTGCTTCAGTTTGGACTCTTCAGTCAAACATTACAGCAGTGGTCGTTTAAAAGGCTTGAGACTAACGGTGTTCTGTCGTCGTAGGAACGATAATGTGTTCACTCTCGCTCAGCAAATAAACTTAAAGAAGCACTAACTTTAACAGAGCGTGACTTCTCTCGTCGGCAGGAGGACAGCTGGTTACCTGTTAGCAGCCACTGGGTGGTGTGGTCAGTTATTTTTTGTTTGTTTTGTTTTTGTAATTCGGGTAATTTTGTCATTTTATTTTATAAATTTAATGGCCTGCCCTTGAAAAACGAGAGCAAGTCTTCTCATATTGGTAGGAGGTAGAGCTAACAGCTAATGGGGCTAATTTACGTAACCACCAACCAAACAAAACGCACCGCAGGACTGACAGTTTTTGTTCAGAGAAAGCATTAAACAGTCAACATGAAGCATTACAAAGTAAACGGAGCTTGTGCCCAAGTGCAAGTTAAAATCATGGCTGATACGGTTGCAGTCGAGGCAGCAGCAATTGTGGTTTGTACTCAAACATTACAGCAGTGGTGGTTGCAGACAGACCTGGCAGAGATCTGCACTCTGTGTACACCTTTTCAGTTAATGTTATTTAAAGCACCCGTACTTTCCAGCTCTGTCAATATATCTGCCATGAATATCAGAGTACAAACATGTCTCACTAGTGTTGCCATACTGATTAAGCTGTTCCATGGAGGCATCTGAACAACACTGCAACCTGTTGTTGAAGATATTAAAATGCAAAACATGCACTTCAGGGCATACAAGACTCATTTTGCCCACTTACACCTCTGCCTGTCTTTGTATTAATGTTGTGAAGACCAGATGATGATGCAGCCAAAAGTGTGCTTAGCATTTTACCTGTCAGCTCTTTGAATTCATTGGGAGTTAATTAGTGTTATCTAAGTAATAAGAACAATTGATCTTTGGTTGTTGAATTGATCTTAATACATCTTAATTACCAGCGTGAAGCTCATTCATTCTGAATGTGGTTCATTACAGTGGTAACCAACCTCTGTGATTGTTTACTGGGAGAGCTGAAAAATCAGTCTGATTATTCATATCGCTTCCTGTGTTTTCTCACCTTTTGCCAAAATTCAGGGCTTGTCAGACAAGTAACAGAATTATTTACTCACCGGTCTTTACTCAGGACAGGTGGATTAATTAATCAAATAAAACATAAATGCGAGCACATCAGTCATGGTCAGACTGCTGGCGGTTCAACAGTATTGTCTGAAGAGGGATTCCTAGCATGCAATGTTCTCTTGATGCTGTTTGCACAACCATCCAGCCATTACTGGAACTGGCAAATAAACTAACCCATTAGTATAATTCTTTTAGTATTGAGCTGCCAGTGAAAGGCTGGCATTCACAACAGATGTCGGAGTGTGAGGTGTCCAGCACAGTGTAGTAAATTTTCACTGTACCAAGCAAGTGTACTTTAAATGTTTTGTCCAATAGATCAAAACTACTGAATATATTATTATATATATATATATATATATATATATATATATATATATATATATATATATATATATATATATATATATATATATATTATTATTCTCGTCTCGTCTCGTTTGTCATAGTAGATAATGAAAATAAACTAGATTAACGCAGTTGCTCACTTGGCTTTGTACATGCATTGATGTTTGACGTTTTTTGTAGTGATAAGAGAGAGGTGTGTTTTACACTGCACACATGTTCCCTCACAGTATATACTGCACTGAAATTACTTTCCAGAAGTCAAAGCAGCTACATCCCCAGTCTTATCTTATTTAATGTTGGTTCCTCTTCAGATTCTCATGCATAAAATCAGTCACATTTATGAGTTTTTTTATTCGGTCTGTGTCCTGACTTGAGATGTGTCCATTTTTTTTGTAAGCCTATGAGACTTGCACACATTGTCTTTCTAATATGAAGTGTTTATTCTCCAGCTCTGTGCAATCCTCAGTGCAATATATCTCTGACCTGAAATGAAACCATATATGCACTGTGTGCTCCAATCTTACGAGGATATGGACTTTTAATATCTCTTATAGAACTGTTATAGTCGGCTGCAGAGGGACTTTCTGTTTTCTGTATCATTAAGTAATCTTTTACTAAGCTATCTCTTTTATATTTCCCTGACAAGTACAATAAGATTCTCCCTGGGAAATGAGCTAGCAGAATAACAAATAAGATATCTCTGTGGTCTTGTAAAAGGAAGGGAATTGGTCTGATAGTGCCACTTGAATACTAATCTTAATTATTTATCTGCAATATTCAATCTGTCTCTCTCCATTTAAACAGTAACAACAAATAATTGATTGAAACATCTCCTTTTAATGCTATATTCTTATTTATTTTTGTTGCAATTTGTAAAAACTTTTCAAAATGCAAATATTGATTCACATCAAAAAAAGTGGACCCAACCCACAGTCTGAAAGTACCCTGTGGAGTTTTCTTGTCCATAAATATTTTGTTTATAAAATGCCTCTCAGCAGCTCTCAACATGTCGGTGGTGAGCTGGCTAACAGTGTTAAAGCTAACTTTTAAAACAGCAGAGGAAATGCTGTCGGCCTCGGTAGAGTGACTTCATTCTCTGCTCAGGCAGACATTACTCCACTATATCTTTACGTAGCAAATAGTTGTTTGCTGCTATATTAATGCTCTGGATATCACATTTAGCACCTTTAAGGTGGTACGCATCATAAACATAAAAGCCAGTTTTTATATTTATATTGTTTACATACATGTTTGCTAGTTTGCAGTCCTTTTCTTCCTTGCATTTCTTGGCTCTTTGCAACATTTCTTGGCTTGTTACAGCCACCAACTGGCGATCAGCAGAATAGTGTGAGAGTGGCAGTAGAGATGTGTAATGTATCCTGTCACGCATGTGCATGCTAGTGTGTGAGAGTCCTCGTGCAGGCATTATTTCACTTAAAAAAATCATGAAATTGATTTGTTCCTCTTTCCTCACACATACACGAGCACTCAGTGCTCTGAGACTTCATCACGTTGACATCATAAAGTGGAAAGCGGGAACATCAGTGCCTGTGCAGACAAGTTAAGAGAGATGACGCTATGCAAATAACCTTTTGATTTGCAACCCAGGGAAGGGGAACCACATCTATTATTTCAAGAGCCAAATAAATCAGTACCCCCCAATAAATGGTTCGCATGCTTTTCCTGAGGGTCACGAGCCTTCATGAAAATTCAGAGAAAAACCTGAGATACCTGCATTTCACTGATGTTACCTTAAAGGCATGCTTAGATGTTCAGTATTTTCAAAAACCCCTAAATGTTAATTAAAGGAAACCTTTTGATTGAGCTTGATGTGGTTGAACTTTATATGCACAACTTCTTATGGCAGATACTTATTTTGATACTAATTAATAAAATGAATGGCATTGCATAATTCAGTATCCACAAATGACATTATTGCTTCATATCTAACAATAATTATCAGTTTATTTATTTTTATTACTTCACAAGAAATTGAAAATGTTCGTTTGTCGTTAGGATGCTCTTCATGGGCCTGAGTGCTTTCTTTTTTCTGTGCATCACCTCACTGTGACATTATAAAAAGTTTCACACTGCATAAGTTGCTGACTGCATCCTCCCGATCCGGAGTCTTACAAATGCAGAAATGGGTCTTTCAGTGCCTGCCAGATGGCACAGCAGATTTCAGACAGGATGTCACATATCACTGTTTGACCCAGCTTGTCACTCAAAGCCCCAGTTGCAAGAATCCACCAAGTCACAGCCAATCAGCCAAATCCACCAGAGCTCCATGAAGGTTTTTTTCAATCGCCAGAATTATTTATAGGCTTGTATTTATTACAGACAATGAACACTATCCTCAAGTTCGTCATTTTGGCCATTGCCATGTTGTTTTTTTGCAACCAGGAGTGACACGAGAGGGCGGAGCTAAGTTAAACGGAATGCTGAATAAGGCATTTTTAGGTGACCAAACTATGAGTTAACTTTCATCAACAGTTAAATTGAAGCATTAAAGTTACAGAGCTGTCAAGTCGACGTCAGTTATGAACCTAATCACTACTAGAGCATTGCATTGTGGGATATTTATACTGACATAGTGTCCAGCATTGCATACTGTAATAGCTCACGGGGAATAGTAACTCGCAATTCGCATACTATTGGTTTCATACTAAGGTTTTGCATACTAATAAGTTGTTTTTGCATACTAAAGTGCATGCTTGTCTGGAATTTCAGACTCAGCCTTCAAGTTTTAAGAACTTTAAGAACATTATTTTGTGTGTATACAATGAAGAAAAACCACAGACACCCATTTCATGATACTACAAATAATAAATATTGCAATACTTTTACCAGTGGGCCATAGGCTCATCACTATTGTGTTACCTCATTTGGTGATGGATGCAGACTTATTAGACATTTATTTCAATGAAAATCTTCGACATTGCCACTAAAAAAAAAAATACTGTAATACTGCCTTTAAGATTATTACTACAACTCTGTATTTTCATCTGATCAGAGCTGTTTTACACTTTGCCTGAATGCCTTTTTGGCACATCTCTTCAGAGATGCTGTAGACCTCTTAGTGGTCTCCCTGTTTACTGGCTTGCTCTCGGCAGATTTACAGCCTCCAAGTTTTCTCTGTTACTTTTTAATATGTATGTGTATGCATGTACATGCATGCACGCACTCCTACACTTAAGGGTATGTGTTTGGTAATATGCACCCTTATGACAGACTGCTAAAGGGCTCTTACATTTCCGCCCTCTAGTGCACTGCTAATTAGGGTATTACAATTTGTGCTGCCTCATTTAGTGAGGAAATTACTGCAATCAAGTTCTAATCCTCCCTCTAAGTCAAGAGACCATGAACTAATGCAACCTCAGGAAAGGGAAGGGCGATAGAAGTGTGTGTTTTTAAATTTTTTAGCAATCTCTCTCCTTCTGTTCTGGCCTTTGTTTGTTGTCGTGACAACTGCTCTGACCTCTCCTGTCTCATACTTTTTATATTCCACTTGTGTCTTTCATGATGACTATTTATTGGCACTGTCTATTTCCTGCATTGTTGATCAATCGTACCTAAATAATGCTGACGAATGAACATGACCTCATCTCTCAGCTCACCGTTCTGTCTCACTTTGTTTGGTTTTCCTACTACTTCAGCAGTGTAACGTAGGAGCCACTTGTTACTTAGGCTATGCCCATATTAATGTGAATAAATTTAAAACATTGAATTTTTTTACGTCCACACTGATATTTTCATAGTGTTTCTGAAAAGTGTACCATCATCACTGAATTACTACAACAAAGGAAATTGATATTGATAAACCTCTACCTTCATATTATTGCACTGTATAGAAATAGGATGGTGTTTTGGCAAACATGGGTGGTTATTCTGCTTTGTCTTTGCAGGCTACAGCTTTGTTCTGTTGCTTCCAACTGTGTGAACAAATTATAGGTATTGTCATTGACATATCCTTCTGTGTTTCAAGGGGTGTTATTTCAACAGAAACAATGAAAACCTTTATTGTGGTTTATATTTTGTGTCAGTTTTGCAGCAAAGTGCTTTTGGCATGTTTGACAGTCACACTTGAGAGCATTTTCTAAAACACTGGAGTCCACATTACATTCCAGCGCCAGCATTTTTTCCCATGTATTTACTTAGGAGAGCATGTTTGTAAAGATTAGTGGTGGATAATGCAGGTGCATTTGGATGGAAGGACAACACTAAACATAACATTTACCTCAAGCTGAGCATCTTGTTTTTGCTGACCTCAAGCGCTTTAACTTCTCACCTTTCTGCAGTGATGTTTAAGTGTCCTCCAGAATGTGTTAGTACAGTGTGACGTTACTGTTTGTTGTGGTTACAGGTTCAACCGAGCACATTTCTGACTACACCAGCAGTGATACTGCACAGAAGTGCACTTGAACACAGCAGTACAACACTGCCACTTTTTATCCTGATATTAAGTTGCTGCTCAAGGACCTCCCAGACTGGGAAGTATCAAGAAAAGCTATTATTTAATAAGATCCTCCTGGAGTAGGGATGCAGTTCTTAAATATATTATAATAAAAATATAAATTTTATTTAAAAAAAAAATTTTTTTTTTTTTCCCTTTTTTTCCAAAAAATATTTTTTTTTCTATTTTACCCTAAAAATATAAAAATAAGGGTTAAATAAAAAAAACTTAAAAATTAAATTATATATAAAGCGCGCTCCCAACGAAGACTTTCTGTGTGTTCTTTTTGTTCTTGGTGCTGTTAGATTGCCCTAGAATGTCTCTTAATAGCACAGGGGTGCGTGCCAGGGAGAAAACAGTTTCTGACCACAGCGAATGTTGTTTTTGAAAGATTAAATGCCAACAAATATTGTTTGAAACAGAATGTTTCATTAGAAAAAAAAATGTGAATTTGGGAAAAGATCTTTTTTCAATGAATTTTGACCTTTGGACTGAGGATTGAGACAGTTACAGAGAAGGTGGACTGCACACATTTCTGTTGTTATTAATAATAATTTGAATATCAATGTTATGAATGAATTTGAACTGTACAGCCGTGGAAAACACCTGCTCGGTTAGTAGGCTATGAGGTGTATGCTCCTCGCGTTAACTTTCCACCAGTCTGTCGGCTTAGTAGGCTGTAAAAGTTCTCAACCTGTCCATGCTGTCAGCTAGAGCCATGACGGAGGCCTGATGTACGGCTGCAGCCCCAGACATTGTTGACTGAGTGTCTCCATCACCTATCAGCATCACCCTCAGCATGTGGGTTCGGCATAGCCACCTCCACCACCTCTCCCAACGCCCTCTGGTTCGAATGCATTGCAACATGCTTTTAAAATCCAGCATTCTACTGATATCTAGAATGTAACTACATGTCGTTTATATTTAAGGTCTTTATTCGATTAGTAGATTAATTACATTTTGCATGCTCGATCAAATTCTTAACCAATTAATCAATCATCATTTTGTCGTTAACATCCGGGATGCACAGCCGCAACGCTGACCAGCATAGATTTTCCAATTTTCTGATTTCAAAATTAACAACTTGACAGACCGCTGTGCTTGTTACTGTGTGATTCTGGTGAGATCTATACAGGATCAGTGAGATCTATACAGGATCAGTGAGATCTATACAGGATCAGTGAGATCTATACAGGATCAGTGAGATCCATACAGGATCAGTGAGATCTATACAGGATCAGTGAGATCCATACAGGATCAGTGAGATCTATACAGGATCAGTGAGATCTATACAGGATCAGTGAGATCTATGCAGGATCAGTGAGATCTATGCAGGATCAGTGAGATCTATACAGGATCAGTGAGATCCATACAGGATCAGTGAGATCCATACAGGATCAGTGAGATCTATACAGGATCAGTGAGATCTATACAGGATCAGTGAGATCCATACAGGATCAGTGAGATCCATACAGGATCAGTGAGATCTATACAGGATCAGTGAGATCTATGCAGGATCAGTGAGATCTATGCAGGATCAGTGAGATCTATACAGGATCAGTGAGATTTATACAGGATCAGTGAGATCTATACAGGATCAGTGAGATCTATGCAGGATCAGTGAGATCTATAAAAAAAATTTATAAATATAAATTATAATATAATCATACAAATCAATAAATCTATACAGGATCAGTGAGATCTATCAGGATCAGTGAGATCTATACAGGTTCAGTTGCAGTCCTGCAGTTGTCGCCTCCCGTTCTGAGGGCGCCCTAGGTTAGTGTTGGGGTAAAGAGAGAACTGCTTGCTACCAACATCCCCAAAATTCAAAATCTTCATGTCCAGACAAACTGTACATAGATAGACGCCGCATTGGACTCTTCATCCCGTTGTGGCGATACATCAACGTGGACGCCATATTGGACTGGACGAGAAAGGCCTGTAACCATATAGAAGTGAATGGGGGAGGTGCAATTTTACTGGATAAAAAGCACCATAATGTCTACATTTCTCAACCAATTAATCATTATTATCTTCAAGGGTTTAGGATCTATGTGGAGTAGAAACAAAGTTTTCCCTCCAGTTGCTTTGAATCTTGATGGTTAAGCTACAATTACTTCTAGACACACAGGAGACGAGTGTGAACAGTAGGCTTACATGAACTGAATTATTGATTTATAATTAAGAATTGTAAAAACTCACGTATGTCAAGTATGGTTTTGGCTTATTTTCCTTGTTTAAGGTTAATACTTGTACAGAAATCCCTGTATAATATAGTATAATATTCAATGAAATGTGAAAATGATTTCAATCTATAGGCTGCTAACACTACAACTCCAATTACTATTATGAACTTACTAATCAGAATAACAGCAAACAATAGTAATAACAGTAACAAATAATGGTAACAGTAAATATTAGTATAATAATATTATGACCTCAATTTATGATGATGATAGAGCAACTATAAAAAATAATAATCTAATAATGCTAATAGTGCAATTGTAAACCAAGACATGCCATCAGTTTTAATGTTTGCAATATTAGACACATGTCATTTTTAGTATACGTATATTGTGCATTTCATGTTTTGAACACAATATCATGATAGATATGAACATCAATAAGATTTAGTTTATATAGATTATCTACAATAACAGACACTAGCTAGCTCTTATCTGATGTTACGGAAGCAGGTGTTTTGTAAAGATGTAATGTAATGTTAAAAATGATAGTAATAGTTTTTAATAATAACCTAATGAATTGATTGAATTCCACCATCTCGAAGGACAAACCAGTGATCCATGAACTGGAAGCAGTGATGTTAACTTATTTAACAATGTTACACCCAAAATTTTCGGGAAAAGAAAAAAAAAAATTGTAAAGGTAACTCAACGTTTCTGCTTATAGACCATAAACCCTTGAATATAAAACAACTCATTGAAATCGGTCGAGAAATGTAGACATTATTATGCTTTTTATTCAGAAAAATGGGAGCTCCCCTGTTCACTTGTATTTGTTTACAGGACAGTCCAGTCCAATGTGCCGCCCATGTTGACGTACGATCCAGAAGTCAATGCTGCATCTCTGGTCCTGACTGTATTGATCATATCGGGCAATTACATTAACACGTCTAAGCCAAAACGTTTTTTTTTTTTTTTTTTTTTTTTTTTTTTCATGTCTGTCAGACAGACTGAATTAAACCTCAGAGGCTCTGTCACATAAACAAGTCTGTGTAGCTAAATGACTTTAAATTGCAATCATTTAAATGATCATGGAGTAAGAAATGTGAATCCCAGTTATAATTGGGACCATTTAGAAGCCTTGTAACACAGTCATGAGGTTAATGGTGCTCATTGTAATTATAGAAAATAGGTTAATTATAAAGGGTAACTCCACCAGTTTCACAGATTAAGATCAGTGACTACTAGTAAAGGGGACCAGTGTTACGCTGCCCGTGAAGACAGTTGTATAAAGTCATCTGTGGGTCTGGAGAAGCTTTGTCATGTCTGAAGACATGACTCCAGCTATCAGAGTCACCTCAGGTAGGCTTCCGAGACGACACAAAAGAGCTTGAGTTAATAACTACAGCACTAAGTTTGAATGTCGGAGTCATATTTGACATTTAAAATAGAGGGAATATGACAATGGGTAAGTGCTGTGTATACATGCTTGTATTGTTTTGTTGTTGTTGTTTTTCAGCTCAGCTCTGACTGTTTTTTCATCCGTTGTGTGAAACCTTGTATGTTATTAGGAGCACTGAAGGACACAGAGGCACATGATTTTTGCACTACTGCATGCATTACTGTCACGATATAGTGACTGTTTTTTTTTTAAAATAACTTTTTAAAACAATACTTGCTCCATTTCTACCCACTGCAGCTTTTAATCTTAAAGAAGCTGTAGTCTTGTTGCCTAAATCTAGGTTTAGCATATACATCTGTAAGTACATGTACAGTATACACAGTATGTGTCCTTTAATCAGATCAGTGTGTATGAGGACATCAGTAGATAGCAGCAGGAGTTGGAGTAGGAGAAGCCTGAGTTAATGGGATTATTGTCAGACTCAGATATTCAGTAGGCCCATTCCCACCAGACCAGTGCAGCTCTGCCAACACATACACACATGTAGAGAGACTTTCACTCGCATGCATAATATCCATTAGCCACACTCTCACATGTGCTGACAGGCATACACGCATACTAACAATCCTTTTGCATCCCTTATTCTTCAACATTTATAATTTATAATCACAGACAATCATGCTTTTAAAATCTACTCTTAATGTGCCATCTCAAATGTTTAAGTTGTGATGGCTTTAGAAGAGAATATATAAGGATGAAGGATGGAAAACATTTTTATTTTCAACAGATCCCATGAATAGAGCAAAACCAACAATGTATTAGTCCATTTCTCAATACTTCTCACTTTCCGGCCTCTCTCTGGCACTCACCCCCAAACACATTTGTTCCTACTGAAGATATAAATCTTTAATAACTGGTCACGAGTATATACTTTAAAAAAAAAGGGCAGAGTCGTTTCCTTAAACAGCTCTGTACTTTAGTTTTCAGCAAGTGTTATACAAACAGGAGTAAATAGTGAATTTGTTGGGGATTTGGTGCTTGCTTGCCTGCAGAATCTGACTCTGATAATGACCATATCATTTCATTATAAATGTCATTTATATTTATTTTAGACAAAGAAAGGTCAAGAAACGTGTGCTCATTGGTAACAATTAAAATCCCGTACTGTATTCATGGAGCCCTGCAAGTCACAGCATGTCCTACAACACTATCCTGCACATATTTCAGAATAGAAGAAGAAGAAGAAGAAGAAGAAGATCTACCTTTATTAGTCCCACAGTGGGGAAATTCAATTTACACTCTGTTTAACTTATACATGGTACATGCACACAAACACACACACACATGCAGTAATGGAGAGGTGTCAGAGTGAGGGGGCTGCTCCAGACAAGCGCCCCGAGCAGTTGGGGGTTTGGTGCCTTGCTCAGGGGCACCTCGGCAGTGCCCAAGAGGTAAACTGGCACCTCTCCAGCTACCAGTTCACACTCAGTTTTTTTGGTCCATGTCGGGACTTGAACCGGTGACCCTCCGGTTCCCAAGCCAACTCCCTACAGACTGAGCTACTGCCGCCCCCATAAAAGCCTTGTGTTAATAAATGAAGGAGTTCTGCCCACAGAAAAAAACGTTTGAGGGGTTTTATTTTGAAATGAAAGCAGGAAGTGTTGATTTAAATACATCTTGACTTTTTTCATTCGTTCATTTCATTTTCTACAGATATCTAAACATCGAAAGTGCAGTTATGTTGCTGAGATGATGTCAATATACAGTGAAACGACCTCTTTCGCTGTCTGTTGCTGCCGTGAAACGCATGTGGCTCGCGTCAAAAATAGGTGAGACCTTGAAAATCTAGAAGAGACGCAGCTGGGTAGTGTGTACGCTCTAACCCATTAACATGGACGCCAAAATGAGAAACAACAGTTAACGCAGCCGCCACGCGCTCCTCAGGTGTGCAGTCTGTTTGAGGGATTAGCAGCCACAGTGTTGTGTGTAGTGTCACTTTCCCAGTAAAAGTCTCCACCGCACATTTAGTGGAGTTTAGGAGGTCGTCAGCTGTGTCTGCTCGGATTAACGATAGCGAATGTACAACAACTACAACAGTGTGTGTTTGTGCTATGTTAGCAGCTGCTACTTGCTAGCATTGCTGGTGGCTTCGTCCCTGCTGTAGCGTAGCTTCAGTGAGTTTCCGACACACCGTTTGTGTGTAGCAGCACTGAGTGTGGGTTTGTTGGTTCCCTTATAGCTGTGAACGTAGGTGTAGGTGTGTGCAGTTTATTTGTCAGTGAACAATTGGGGGGGCGGCAGTAGCTCAGTCCGTAAGGACTTGGGTTAGGACGTGGAGGTCACCGGTTCAAGTCCCCCATGGACCAAGACCTACTGGTTGCTGGAGAGGTGCCAGTTTACCTCTTGGGCACTGCCGAGGTGCCCCTGAGCAAGGCACCAAACCCCCAACTGCTCTGGGCGCTTGTCAGGAGCAGCCCCCTCACTCTGACGTCTCTCCATTGACATGTATATGTACTGTGTGAACAACAGAGTGTAACACTGAATTTCCCCACTGTGGGGACTAATAAACGAATATCTTCTTCTTCTTCTTCAAATGTTATGAGGCTACAAGCTACAGCTCCTCCGCTCAAGACGGGACCCAACTTTCTGTGCCGGCTCAGACTCTCATAAGGTGGGCTCTTAAGGTGGACCAGCTTTCTCCTTAAAAGGACGAGCCACTCCTCTGTATTTTTCTCGTCTTTTTAATTCATTATTAATGTTTCTTTGTTTAACTAATTGCCTTAATCGGTTAAAATGTTGGTTAATGGTAAATTATTAACATCCCTAGCTTAGCTTTTTGTGGGCTTCGTGGACAGTAAGAAAAACTGTTCACTTGATCGGTCTGTTAGATATTGTGTCCCTGTTCCGCTCAAGGCGAAGTCTCGTGAAATCTGAATGTTCATATACTCGGCCATCAACAAGACCTCATCAACACTGTATGTTTGATTCATCAAATCAATGAATATTCAAGTATCTCCACTCAGTCTCCACTGTGTAGTTTGGCTCAGTGTCCCCGCCCACACTACTGTCTGATTGGTTGCCGATAGCCAATCAACACTGATGATTACCATGTTTCAGACAGGCAGCAGAGAACACAGACACAGCTCGGATCTGCTGTGGTGACCAGAGCTGTGCTCTCTTGGTAAGATACTGTCGATGTTGTAATAAATCATCCCGATCCTCTATGCTGAAGTTGCAAAAACACCACAATCTTCCACCACAATCTATTTATATGATGACGAGCACGCCCAGTTTCCCAGTTACACTGCTGAAAATGTCTGAATAATGCATGTTGTTGCAGTGACAAACTATCAACTATAATGAGATAATAGAGTTTATTTATGTAGCCTTAGTTATATCTCTGAGTCATGTTGGTGGCAGTGCAACTGAAACTTGTTTTAGCAGCTAATTTGCAAACATATTATAACTCACCTGTATGAGCTCATGTTTCACTTACGTTTACAATGTAAGCTAATAGAGTAGAGCATCATAGAGCTAACTAGAATACGATAACAAGTTAATTTGTTGATTCATAATTTATCCAGCTGACTAGCAAAACAATTGATCGACTGTAACGTTATTTCTTACACGTCACTTACCAGGCTGGTCCTTTCAGTCTGAAGTAGCACTACAAAATGACCTTACTGAGTCTCTCCTCTCAGTCTCAACCAGGACTACTAACCAGGACTACTAACTAACCTTACTGAGTCTCTCCTCTCAGTCTCAACCAGGACTACTAACTAACATTACTGAGTCTGTCCTCTCAGTCTCAACCAGGACTACTTTTTTAATTTCTTTATATTAACTAACCTTACTGAGTCTCTCCTCTCAGTCTCAACCAGGACTACAACCAGGACTACTAACTAACCTTACTGAATCTATCCTCTCAGTCTCAACCAGGACTACAACCAGGACTACTAACTAACCTTACTGAGTCTCTCCTCTCAGTCTCAACCACGAGCGATAGTCAGTCTGTCTGGAAGCAGCTCTGACTCTGGTTCTGGTAAAGACCTGCAGGATATTATTGTTAGTGACTTTAGACATAATTAATTCATTTAACTTTTACTTAAATCTCAAGGAATCATTGAGGACATGCCAATAATGTCCAGAGTAAAATTAAAACTGGATAAATACACAAAAATAATTAAGAAAACAAACACTAATACATTAATAGAGCACAGTTCAATACAGTTACATGAAAGAGTAGAATAGCTGTAGCAGAAATAGTCGTATATTTTCATCATTCAAGTTAGTAAAATTATTGTTGCAGTATCGTATGGAGATCGTGATATCATATAGAGCTGAGTGTATCGTCACACCTCTGTTATTCTGTGTTTTCTGCTTTTTTCTCTCTTCATCTGCTTGCCAGGCAGCTACTACTTTTTTCACATCTCATCTGTCTCTCTCTCTCTCTCTTCTTTTCATCCTGCCTCTCATTTATCTTCTGTTCTCTCCGAGGCATGAAGACCAGTGCTTCTTTATCAGTGAGCCACAGCAGGGGGCATGTCCCTCTGCCTCTATCCTTTCCTCTCATCATCACTCCATTTCTTTTCTTCCTCAAGTCTCCACTGGCTTCATCTCTCCCTCTCCTGCAGTTTTGCTTTGACAGGAATATTTAGTCTGTGCACCATCATGTTGGCTGAGCTCTTTATCTTCATGCAGATTGCTTTTGTCCCTCAATTCATCACTCGGTCCCTTTTTTTCTCTCCCTTGTTTTCACTCCACTTGGCATGTTGTTGTAGCTACACTTCTCCACAGGACAAACCTTTCTTCTCTTTGTTCATCGCACCTCTCCTCCTCCCCCCTGTCTTTCTGTTGCCTTTATCTTTTCCTCGTTCATCCACACACCCCGATTAATCTCCCGTTTCTTCTTCCTGACACTCCAAACTTTAAATTGTAAAAGTCTTGTGTACAACTTACCTGAAATGACCTGAACCGAACATGTTCCCACTGATTGACATCCCATCCCATTCACACTCCCAAGTAGGATAAAATAACTAGAAATTAGACATACTTGCAGTTTATAAAATCACCTGAAACCTTTGTATTCTGATATCAGTTTTTGTATTCCATCTCCTCGTGGCCATCAGACTGCCATATTTATGTAAATGTCAGAGAGTGTATTGTGGAAATATACTGTTGAAAAAGACATTTATTCATTACAGAAAAGAGACTTGAAAAGAGAGGAGATTATGAGAGTATTACCAGTTGCTTTCTTAATGACCAAGGTGACCTGTTCTTTCCTCTTTTGTTTTTTTTTCATAATCGGCATCGGACGACGCTTGAGCATATGAAGCCGATTAGCAAGCAGGCGCATCAGTTTTGTCGCTGTAGAACTGGTGTGACTCCGTGTCCATCAAACTGCCACTCTGCCAGCCGACCTCAGTAGATGTAGCCCGTGGGCTAACCTTTGCAGTGCGTGCCTATTGAGACAGACCATAAACGTTGTTCAATAAATGTTTACTGAAGTTAAGAAATTCTGTGTATCATTTGTTATTATTAAGCTGTTATATTTTATCAGATAGAGGGAAAAAAAGAAAATCATCCAAACATATCGGCCCCAAAATAATTGGCATCATACTGCATATCGACTGTCCTGATTCTAATACACAAAACAAATAAAATGCTTTTCTTTTGTTATGCCAAAAAACACCCCAAACAGAGATATATTCGTTACAAAGTAAAGCTGTAGTTGTTCATGTGAACACATGACGAGAGAGTTCATTAATAAGATCCACCTGGTGCCCCAGAGGAAGAGCCTCAGCTTGTCCCAGTATCTGTTGTGTCAAGTAACACATAGAGAAATGCCTGTGCAGACACCATAGTAACCATATGTGACAACAGCAGATTTTACTGTATAGAACATGCCATCATTCAATTACGCTATTGATTAACTGATGTGTGTGTGTGAGCGAGACCACCTTTTACAAGACATATATAGACATTCTTGACAGTGCTGTTCTGGCTCTTTGGAACATTATTGCTCCCATTTGATCAGTACTTTGTATGTGTATAGACTTCATTTTTAGAAATAAACATTCATAAAACTCTAGTTGTATGGGATGTGTCCTGCGCCGCAGTGAAGGACCGCCTACTCAGCTGACGTCCTGCTGAGATCTGTCGGGTCTCACTGCGCTCCTCAGGTGAATAGACAGGCAGATGTGAAACAGCCTCTGTCCTCTGCTGTACTCTGTTGGTACAACAGTATTTTATTAAAATATATATTATCTATAGATAACAATCTACAGACTAGCAGACTAGGCACAGGAAGTGCATTTTTATCATACTGTTGGAGATGCGTTGGTGTTTTTGTTTTGCTGCTTTGCACAGAGCTAACACCCGCTCGCTTCTTTCTTTCTTAATTGTGCAATACTCAGAAAGAAGTTTGCCTTGCTAATTTCCACAGTATGTGTGGAAAACAAAAAGATGCAGGGGAAGTTATAATTAGGATGAGCTGGCGAGTGGAGACATGGTGGCAGAACTCCAGGTGAACTGTAGCTCTAGTCTGCTCTTTAGTGGATCCTAAAATAACAGCCACTCATTCATAGCACGTCATACTAGTTTCCATTTGCACATTGTTTTCAGTCCATTTTGTTTGTATTATTTTATCTCCCACTCACTCATATGATGTCAATATTCCCATTCCAGTCATAAATATCAAACAAAAATAACTGTAATGAGATTGAAAGGCGGCGAGTCGATGAGAAGGTGAATGAATAGAGGCCCTCAACATCAGCTGACCCAGACTGGGTTCAACAGTACGTCACACCCAAATAACAAATCACCCTTTTTCCATTTTCAAGCAGCATTTATTGTCTTATGTAATCGTTAAAACGTCTGGTCACTTGTCTTGATGCTTTGAGTCATTTTTGACCATTTGAGTGCAGCTCGCAAGTCTAGTCAGCGCTGCCGAGGGCGACTGGCTGGCTGGCGAGGCTTGTACATGATGTGTCATAAATTAGCTGATGAAATTAACAACTGCCTGCAGTGTAATCCCTCTGTACCCCACACTGTCAGCATCCTCTTACACAATACATTTCTTAGTTTACACATCAGTACATCATACAGCCCTGCAGCTCATTACATCATGCTGATGTGGGCGTACGTGTTCACACACACTCATGTACTGTATTTGTGTGTTTGCAGTTAGACATCAGGCACCACGGGATATTGAGATAAAGGCTGGAAAAGTACAGGTTGTTGCATCATTAACTCCGGTTAGCAATTCCCTGCCTGACTTAGTTTCCTTTAATGTCCTTTGCTACAAATGTGCTTTTCCACTGAACAGAGCAGAGAAAATGACTTTGAGAGGAATGGAGTGGTAAATGGGGAGGGATGGAAATAAAAAACGATTTGAGAGGTCCGAAGGTTAAATAAAAAGATTCTTAATGTGGCTGCTTGTTAATCCCTGATTTCCTAATATAACGTTAAGATATATAGCTGATTTTTAATTGCCTTTGTGTGGGCCTGCCATTGATAGAGCTGAGAACCAGCTCCAACTGTTGTCAGGGTATCACATAGGCGTTATTAGTCACTGTAAGTGACAGACATTCTCATTTTACAGCTAAACGCTACGCTACGCTACGCTACGCTAAGATGTTTCTGAAAACATTTGAGGTGAGAAATAGGCATTACAGTAGCAGAATATTGATCCATGTTTGATCAGCATTGCCTAGTTTGATCGTTTGGTCAGAGTTTGCGAGTGATGAACAGCCGGCTCTTAGATGGCAGCTGGATGTCGGGCTCCAGCTCGGCCACAGCTTTTTCAGATTACCTGTCTCAACCACTAATCCACTAATGTCAAGATATAGTGACTGTTTTAATCATATTTGCTCCAGTTCTACCCACTGCAGCTTAAATTAAGTGCTTTTTTGTTGTTTTGCCTGAACCTAAAGAAGTTGTAGTTTTATTGCCTATTTTGCCAATTTTAAGTGCGCCTTATAGTGCGAGAAATACGGTAACTGTTTTTTTCTGTTTAAAACTAAAGAAGTTGTAGTTTTGTTGCCTAAACCTAAACGTTTTTTGCGCAAACCGTAAGAATTTGTAGTTTTGTTGCCTAAACCTAAACGTTTTTTGCGCAAACCGTAAGAATTTGTAGTTTTGTTGCCTAAACCTGTTTTTTTTTTTTTTTTGTTTGTTTTGGGTTTTTTTGACCTACACATAAAGAAGTTGTAATCTGTTTTGGCCTAAACCCAAAGAAGCTGTAGTGTTATTACCTAAACGTAACTGTTTACGTAGTTTTATATTTTAGAAGGTGTTGCTTTTAAGTTTCACTTTCTCTGTTACAACGTAATAGACATAGTAGGCTCCTAATGAACCCATGTCTGTGGTGCTTATAATGACTGATAATACCTAATATTATAACATTTAATTGCCTGACAACAGTCAAATTGGGTATGAGAGCAGTGAACATAGTGGGTTGTTGGCACACTTGTTACTGTGTGCGCACTAAGTTTTGCAATGTGCTGGCAAATTTTGAACAACGTGGATGTTTTTACAGTAATGGCATGGGACTGTACTGAGTTTGCTTTGGAAAAGGGCAGCAGAGTCCCAGGGTTGCATTAGAGATGAGGGCTTTCACAGTTCGCGCTTACGTCATCTTGTTTTCGTCAGTCAGTCGCTTTCTTTATGCCGTTCTGAGCCACAGTGTCGTCCTACGACTTCCTGGTAAACATCTTCTGTTGCATGACAATAGTCCTTCTCTTGTTGTATTTCCTTGTCACCCATTTCTTTTTCAACTTTCCTTTCTTCTGCTTAGCAATCATATCCTCACCTCGTCTTCCCTCATGCCTCCTTTGTTCTTTGTTCTTTCTTCTCCTCTCTTTTCTTCTCATCTCTGCCTGTGTTTTCCTCCAGGGATGACACTGGATCATGCTCATTGGTAGCTTCCATCATCACATTGGTCTGTATCAGTGCTGTTTTGTGTGCAGTGCTTCAGCACAGCAGGTGTCCTCAGCATATTGCTCTTTATCTCAGCGCTCTGTTGTCGGCCATTTAAAACATTCTGCCGTTAAGCTCACGTCTACTCGCAACATCCTGTTTGCATCCTGCTGTCTCTCTCTATTTAACTGTTTCTTGGGTTTTTTTTGTGGGGGGTTGTTGGGTGGGCAGGGGGGCCGCCGGTTCTCTCCCCCCCACACAAAAAACTGTGTGTGAAGTGGTGGATGGAGAGGTGCCTGTTTTCCTCTTCGCCCCCCCCGAGCCCCCCCCCAGCACACCCCAACCCCCCCACCCCCCCGGCCCCCTTCCCGGAGCCCCCCCCCCCCCTCTACTCTCTCCCTTTTTTTATTTTTTTTTTTTTTTTGTTTTTATTTTCCATTTTTTAGTTTTATAAAATGTAAAATTAAATTTCCCCACTGTGGGACTAATAAAGGTAGATCTTCTTCTTCTTCTTCTTCATCTGTCGCATCTTTATGTTGTATTATCCTTTTCAATTTACACAACTTCTCCTCGGAGTGCTCACCGACACACCTTTTTATCTCTTCGTTTTTGTATTTTGTTTCTTTGGTTGAGATATATTACACCATAGCTGCAGCTGACTTGGAATTCCCTGTTTCCCCAGTAAACCAGAACTAATATGTGATATTTATTGTGATTAATGCAGACGTGTCGATATTTAAGAGGCTGATAGTGATTAAGAAATGCTTTATATTGTATATAATCTTTATATTTGGTTCACAGTCATTGCAGCTGTTTGTGCTGTGGTTTTACACACACTACAGGACACGGGAGATACAGTCCTATACACACACACATCCAGCAGGTCCTGAAGGTAATTATGCAGGTTAGATGACAGCTTTTCCATTAAGCCACTCTCCAACAGCCACTCTTCACTAGTTTGATTGCACTGTAATGACGAAGGCCCAATTAGCATGACAAGTATTCTCTCCAGTGATTGGCTAGAGACAAAGAGTTGTCATTACAATATTCAGATTCTCAAAGGACCAAGTGTGTTTCTTTTTCTTTTGGGTTTGTGGAGCTCTTCTGGGACTGCGTGAGTAAAGAGGGCACAGGTGTCAAGTTTGTATATGATAGATTATAAATAAGATTTAGGGAGTTTGTGATTGTGTAGTTCAGTACGTAGTCTGCTTTAGAAAAGGCTGGAGGAGGGTCAAGCAACATCACATAATAACAATAATTCATCTTTGGGGGAATCAAATGCAAATAACAGAGCCAAAAAACAAAAACTCACACACGACACAAATATCACTTTAACCCTGTGAGACCTGCAGGATCACAAGTTCATAGTGAAGGTCCTGGTATCTTATGAATGCATTGGCACAAATCATGTCATGCTAGCTTGTCAGGAGGTTCAGTGATGCTCCAACTTTACATTTTAGCGAGGAAAATCTGGCATGGCCATTTTCACAGAGGTCCCTTGACCTCTGACCTCAAGATATGTACATGAAATTGGGTTCTATGGGTAGCCACAAGTCTCTTCTTTACTGACATTTTATGATCACAACTCGGGGGCAAAAACTAGGCAGTTTTTTGCATACAGTACAAATGTGTTATTTAAATGGTGTATTCAAATATTTCTGTAATACCATAACTTGGGTATCACTGTAAGGCTGAGTTCATCCACTGTAGTAAATCAGGTCAACTGGACGTAGAAGGTTTCTTGAATGATGGCCTGGATGGATGAACGATGACCTGGATGAATGAGAATCTTCATGTAAGGTTGAGACTCTTTTGGCTTCAATGACCCCAATTGTATTCTTGTATGATCATGTTAGTCCCCATAGTAGCCGTTTCGTTGTAGTAGGACTATTTTTTGAAACTTGACCTCACTGTATAAAATGACATGAGATGACCTTTGGGATAATCACAGCCTCGTGAAAATTTACAGCCACAAACTAGAGTCCAAGGGTATTCAGAGCATGAATGACTTTCCTGCCATCCAATTGCAGAAAAATACAATTCTTGCAGAAATCTCCAATTGTCAAACGTTTTTGATACCAAATCACAGCCTGGCTTTTTCTGTGGTGTTCCTGAAGGTTTTGGTCTTTTAGTGTGATATGTTGGAGGGATTATTGACTATTTTTTATCAATTCTCGAGTGGTAAAAAATAGTTAAATTTAGCATCAAGTCTGTGTAATATATGGTATCATATCCAAAAATTGCTGCAACAACTTATGAGACATAGTAGGGCATGAGAATGGCCATCGTATACTCCTGTCATACTGGTCTAAGCCCTTATACATGTTTACAATTATTTAAGTTAATTAACTAATTTATGTTTATTACAGAATAAGGACTAGAACAACTTGACACAGTGCTGAGCAGCATTAATCTTCAGGTTCCCAGCTTCCAGATGATGTTCACCACTTCTATGTGACATCTACTGCTGACCTGCTATCTCCCCCTAAAGACCCAGCTTACCCTAAAAAACACGAAAACCGGTCTGAGTGGGTCTCAAAGGATTAAAAGCACTTGGTGATTTAAGGGTACATGACAGATTCATATTCAGAGAAAATTAGCATAATATAGAAAGTACAATTTACATTAACACAATATATTGTATTAAAAGTTTGTCATGTCATGCATAGGAATAAGTTTTGTTTGTGGAATGGTGTTCACAGTGTATTTGCCAACAGAGTGCAGGCTTTCAAACTTTTCCGTGGTGTTGTTTTCCCTTTGCCCTTGCTCCGCAGAATAATAAATGACAGTGTGCTCACCCTCAGCAATGTGTCGGCTCCAGACAGCCATCCAACTTTTGCTTGCTCTTTTACTCTATAGTCAAGGATTATTTTTCCAGCGCTGTCATTTGCGTTAAGATGAATGGCAGCGGGTGCATATGCTGAATCATTTTCTTTAGCGCAAGGTTTGTGTTAGATGTATCTGTCAAAATTGGAAATGGTAGCATGTCTGAGTTGCTTTTTCCACCCGTTTTTGTCAAAAGTGACTCTAAAACAGCGCCAAGGCGTTACTAGTGAATGTCCTTTTCAACCACTTTTGCAGGCATATGGTATTGTGGTTTTAAGAGTTATGTGTGGGTTTAGGGACAGTCGTGGCCAGAGGCGTTAGGTTTTCAGCTTGTCGATCCGTCCCATCCTCGTGACCGTGATATCAGAACATTTAGCCCAAAGGTCACTGTAATGACATAAACACAGTTTTGGCCATTACTCAAGAATTCATATGCTAGTTATGACAATTTCTCACCAGTATCTAGGATGATATGATGAAAGAACGATGAGATATACAACCTACCTAGTTCATTAAGCAATCTAATTACCATATTACATCATTTTGTTTTTATGAAAAAATTAACTTAATGTTACAGAAAAGAGCCTTGATTGTTGACTAGGGCTGCAAGGAACGATTATTTTCATTGTCAGTTAAACTATGAATTATTTTCTTGATTATTCAGTTAGTTGTTTGGTCTATTTAATGTCAGAAAATGGTGAAAAATGCAGATCAGTGTTTACCAAAGCCCAAGATGACGTCCTCAAATGTCTAGTTTTGTCCACAACTCTAATATATTCAGTTTACTGTCATAGAGGAGTAAAGAAACCAGACAATATTCACATTTAAGAAGCTGGAATCTGAGTTGATATTTTTTTTCTTAAAGATTAAATTGATTATCAAAATAGTTTGCGATTAATTTAATAGATGACAGTTAATTGTTGTAGCTGTAATATGGACTTGGCTTTACGTACTGTATTTGTGTCTGTCATTTCCTGTGAATAGGGGGTTTGATTTATCTCCTTTTTTCTCTGTTAATATGCAACGCCAAGAACCCTGCATAATGGAAACGCAGTATGTAGTTGTGCTGTCAACTTAACACTTTATAGTTCACGCATTAAGCAGATAAACTACAATAAATGCTTCCATACCAGCACAGCACCCAACGATTTTGGCCCTGAAAACAGTCCTTAGTTGTCCAAGAATCATCACAGTGTTCAGTATCTACTCACCCTCATGTCAGCTGACCCACCAGTATTAAATGAGACAACAGCCAGTGCAGTTAGTGCATGACTAGGCTGAATGGTTAGATTGACCAGAGACTGATGCGAAGCAATACGAGTCTGTCTCCTGCTGAAATGAGAACAACTCTTTGAGAGAAGCTGGGCTTAGTATCCAGACTATGGAGCATGGTAGAGAGATATTATTATTTACAAAATCAAACCTGGAACGCCTATTGAACAATCATACTGACCCAGTCAAAACCAGATTTGAATCCCCTCTTATAAAATGTTCCAACATGATTGAGTTTGAGCAAATCTGCAATGAAGAATGAGAGGAAATCCCCGAATCTAGATCTGCTACAACAGTGCAGACATATCCAGGAAGAATCAAACCTTTAATTGCTGCCAAACTATTCTTCCTCCCTGTATTCACTCAGCAGTAGAGGAGGCTGAAAAAGAAATGCTTGAATGAAATTTGCTGCATTTTCAAGAAATGATATGATTCAAATGTGTATTGACAAAAAGTCTTAATTTGTTATTCATTGTACAATACCAGGAATAACTGAAAATGACACTTTGAGTTTCTGAAAGAAGTATATGTGCATGCATGATAATGAATGAATATATACGTATATATACTGTATATATATATGTATATGCAGTACATGCAGATGCATACATACAATAAAAGAGAACATAAGCAGCTCATTTACAGTCAGTAAATGTATTATCGTCATAACTGAAAAGGTTGACTTAGAGACACTTCCTCAGGGTCGTATCCTAACTGCAGTTTTTCATTTTTTTCGTTGGACAACAGCTGGCCCTGGAGGACCCGGTGCACAGCGTTTCTCTGCAGCAGTTTGTCTATGAGAAGCTGAAGGCGCAGCAGGCCATGATGGGGGACCAGGGCTTCGGGGTCCTGATGGAGACCGTGGACACAGAGCTTGTCAGGCAGCTCCAGGAGTTCCTCCAAGGCCTCTGAATCTACAACCCGTCACTACCTTACACAAACATCTTTGCCTAATGCTACCCTCCCCCACCCCCAGTTGTTGAAAATGTACCGGAAAGGTTAATAATCTGCCCGACGTGTGGACTCCTAATCCAACCTTTTCCAACCTCTACCCATGCTATGCCTTATCTATATTCAAACCTAGCCTTGTCGACTGTCCCCAGCTAACACCCCAGTTCCTTTCTGTGTTATCTGGAGTCCTTTTTTTTTTATCAACACGGGGTCTATGTGGGTACTTAAAACATGTCAAAGTACCTTCACACCCACATAAAAACATCACCACACTAGAGCTTCCACTCAATTGTTCTGGTTTCTTCTCTTTCTGTGGTTTTAAGGTGGAATGGGTAGAAAATTGGACGAATGGTATAGAAATTGGGGGGTTTGAGGAGTGTAAAGGAAAAAAACAAATCACCTGCAGGTGCCAGAGCAGGAGCCTCGGACTATTTTCTATGGAGAAACGTACAGATTGTAGCAGAAACGTGGATGAACCTTACCTAAAGGACCTAAAGCAGTGTTTACAGAATCTATTCTTAAAAAAAGAAAAAGAGAAATGTAATTTTGTATGTATGTAAAGTATGGATGATATTCTGCATGATATTTTAGTTTTGTTTTTACTTTGTGTTAATTTCTCTTCCATTTAAAAAATAATTTTGTCATAACCAGAGGTCAAGTTGAAGTAACTACTGAGAGAGTGTTTATTCTTTCTTTCGAGTTGGGTTAGAGGGAATTTTGTTTTGACTGTAAATGGGTGATTTTTAAATGGTTGATTTGTAAGAGTGCTGAACCACATTTATATGTATATACATACTGCTGCTAATCAATGGTGTGTCAGAGCACTTTAATAACCAAAAACCGTTTCACATCTTTTTCTCAATGGTACATCTTCTCACATCATTGTACTTTAAAACAGTGCTGGAGGGCCTTGGAGCAGAGCAGCAGGATTGTTCAAATTAAGGTTTAGTTGCATTAAGACCCTCATGAACTGTTGCCATATTTCATGTCTCAGTGCTAACTTGTACAAAATACTGACTGACTGCAAATGTAACATGCCATAAGGTTGTGTCTTTACAATTTAATTTGAAGTCCCATTGTGAGCCACTGTGACTTTATGAGTCAAAATACATTGTGTTGAGTGTAGCTGCCCCGCTGGTTTTTCTGATTTCACCAGTCGTCAATGACTTTTTAGTGGTAGATATGAGGCTTTAATATGTTATATTTGAGAAAAGAGCCAGTTTCTCCAGTAGGTTTTCTCAGAACAATTGATTATTTGGAAGTTTGGCAAACCTAAAAACCTACCCTAAAATACAATAAATGACTGAATTTTTGGTACCAGCGTTCTTGAATGAATACATTTAAGTGGCATGTGGACATGTTTCATGCAGAATCCAAAATGTGATTGAAGAAAAATATCTATAGAGAGACAATATGATTTACTTTGGGCCACCCTTCCTTCATAATCTATTCTCCAGGAATTTATGGATTACTGTGGTTTTCTTTGCTCTCATTAGGTTGGTCAGCCTCCCTGGGAAGGAGATAATCCTGACACTAGCTCCTTTGACACTGTGATAGAGTTGAGTAGCAGTCAGAGTTATGGCCTTATGCTTTCAGCCTTACCTATCCTTGAAACTCAAAAGAGCTTTCTAACTATTATGTTAATTTCTTCTTAACTAGATAAACAGTAGATGATTTCTGTGCTCTTATTCTGTTAATGACCGCAGTTATGAAGTTTAGAACGTAACACAACGTACAGTAGAGAGATGTTTTTTTGGGTTATAAAGTTTGTTATGCGTTGATGGGAAATAACCCTTGTTGCTTTTTCCAAAGCATTCAATAAAATGCAGTAATCGGACAAAATATTACTCTGTGTATTTCCATTACTGATTTGATGATGCATGTAACTGAAAATACCTAATCCTTTAGAGTCCTTGATACTATTTCAAAGTATATTTTATCTGCTGCCCACTTCTTAGGAGTGTGTTTATTTCAAGCAAATTAGACCACTACTATACTGGCACTAACATGAAGTTTAATAACTGAGTAACGGACTTGAAAACGGACTGTTACCCTACATGCTGCACCGCTGAGGACTAAACTTTGATAGCAGTGGAAAGAGGAAGGAGGAGCATCTCTGAAAGAGCTCTATCATTGCATCTATCTACTGTGGGGTGTCCGTGCAGTATACGTGACATGCAAGCTATGACCCGTTTGGGAGTGACCTTGAAAAAGAGGAAAACGGCTGAGATAGTAGGGAGATAACCATAGAAGAGTAATGGCAATAATTGGAAAAATGTCTACCCACACAAAGGGAGGGAAAGTCATCGATTGGTAATGGAGAGATTAGAGACTACTGGTTCTGTAAGGCTGTAATTCAACATGTAGGCAGAATATTTGTGGCATCATTGTGCAAAAATAACCGTAATAACCTTGCAGTATGTTGTAATTCAAGTGCTCTGAGAGAAAACTCGACTTTTGAGTCACATACTTTGTCATTTTACAGCTAAACAGCTGCCGGCAGACTCCAGATCAGCTCTGAATTGATTTCCTCCATTCTGTGAAATCCTATGGATGCCATTCGGAGAACTGGAGGACCCAGAAGAACATGATTTTTTTAAGATAACCAGTCTCATGCCCTGCTGTCAGAATATGGTGACTGAGAGAGAGAGATAAGATATTCCTTTATTACAGCAGCAGCGGGGGTAGTGCAAAAACAAGAAGCATCGGGAAAAAAACCAAAAAGCAAGATTCAACACAATAACAAAAAAAATAAAATTTGTAAATATATTTTAATCATATTTGCTTCATTTCTACCCACTGCAGCTTTAAGGGCCTTTCACACTCGCCGCTGGGTTCGCTGCTTGCTGCGCCCCAAAGTTCAACTCACGCTTTGCTCAATGCAGCGAAAAGCCGCTGTGGTGCTGCGTGATCCGCTGTAAATCATGGGTTTCAGAGTTGTCCTCGTCCTGTTCTGTGTGAAACTTCAGGCACAGTGGTTCTTTCAGCAAAATGCTAACGCTAGCATTGCTATCCATCCATCTGCAACCGCTTATCCCATCAGGGGTCGCGGGGGGGCTGGAGCAGATCCCAGCTGGCACTGGGCGAAGGCGGGGTTCACCCTGGACAAGACAATCACACTCACATTCACACCTATGTGTGACCAATTTAGAGTCAACAATTAACCTGCATGTTTTTAGATTGTGGGAGGAAGCCGGAGAAGCCGGAGAAAACCTACACTAACACGGTTCGATCATCCAAACTCCACACAGAAGGGCCCCAAGCCGGATTCGGGCCTGCGACCCCCTATCCACTGCACCACTGTGCAGCCCCGTTAGCATTGCTAACATGCACATAATGACTATTAACATGATGTTTCGCAGATATAACATACAGCTGAGGCTGATGGGAATGTTGATAGTTTTGCACAGATTTGGTGATAAACCACAGTACCGGACAAAAATAACATTTTGATGCTTTATGATGCTTTAGATGAAAAGTTGAGGTAAAAGAGATTACAGTTCATCCTGTAATCAAACCAAATTCCACCACAGTTCTCTGTAAACCACAAATGTCAAGCTCGTGGTGGCACAAGAGGAGAAGTCAAGAGATCACTAAAGTAATTATACGTGTGGACTATGAATCTTGGTCAAAAATATACTTGTTAAGATATTTAAGTCTGGATCAAGATGATGGACTGACCAACCAAATATCTGTGCTTTCCAGTACCCGTACTACCATACTATTTATTACAGGGCGTTGTTGAATACTCAGCTCTGATTGGTCAGTCACAGCTTTAAATCTAGTAGACCGTTACTATGTATAGCAGACTGTTGCTACGGACGCAGGTCTGATGTTGGACTCTGGCAGACCGTTTTTGTGTTAAATTGATTTCTTAAGTTAATAGTTGTGTGATAAGTGTGTAATAAGCATGCTGCATCACCCAGAAGGGGTTTGCTTCACAACAATGACCTACTTGCTGTACATTATGCCTTTCTTAGTATGCCAGAAACAAGATTAAACACGTAAAATGCAGTATGCCAAAAATATCAGGATGTTCTACTGCATCTGGTCGCATTTTGCAGTCAGCATGCTTTTCTGACCCACAATCCTCTGCACAGCAGATATCTATGAGCAAGAGGGTCAAAGTTCAAGGAACAATGTTATGACAAAGTAGTTTGTCCATTGTGTTCATACTGTATGCAACAGTATGTACTTTATGTGCAGTATGTACTAAAAGTAAAAAGTATAAGATCTGGAATGCAGTTATTATCATCCCTAAAGTCATGGGGCTGGTGTGGTTAAAACTAATTATGAAAAAAATACTACGTGCAAGTGCTTGGCTGTGCAAGTGAGGTGAGCTCCCTGGTTGAATTCCTCTTATATCTTCATTGCACAGTTTGACCTCTTTGCCACATATATTTCATTGTTGTTCTGCATCTGTCTTGCTCCACTTTCATTCATTTAAATCCACTCATAACAATGTGCTACTGTCCGAATAGATGATCAAAGATATTGTCTATTGTATATTTATTCCCCTTACTAATACCATAAGAAACTACTGGACGTTACACAGTAGAGATGAGATTAGCATTTATTGTGACAGAACAAAAGCGCAGCATTGCTTTACTTACTTATACTTACTTATACTTATACTTTATACTTATACTTACTTATACTTATACTTATACAATACTTTGTATTGCTCTCAGGGAATTCTGTAAATGCTGCAGTAGTCAGCAAACAATGCAGTAATAAAAATGGGAGACTTTTTTTTAATGGTTACATAGTGTGCAGCTGCTCAGTAACTGCAGGCTCTACAAAACAAATAAATGTAGTACACTTTTCCTCAGACTGACAACTTCTCTCTTACTGTAAGTTTGGCTACAGACTGCTAAAAGACAAGAAAACATAGGTGGCAGTGGCCAACATCGACCCATTTGTCTTAAGTGCTCGAGAATAAATGTACTTCTGGCAACCGGTCACTTGAGTGGAAACGATTTAGGATTCTTCACTTGCCTCCCTGCTTTTTCTTCCTCCCCAACACCATTAATCCAAGGGACTCGGTTATTCATCTTTCATCGTCGCTCCTATTGCGCTAATGTAGTCCTTTAGAGACAGATAAGAGCCACAAGTAGACTATCTGCAAGGCTTTGTGTTAATTATCCTGTGGAATGCATGACAGGACAGCAGGTGGATTAACTCTAATCTATAACATGCATTCTTCATTGGATTAGTTCCCCACTTCAGTGATTATCATTACTCAGCAGCATGTTGCTCTCTCCTTTAGGTAGTTGTTAAATATCCGTACTGATACACCTGCATTTATAGACATTTGTCGATGCAATTCCCAGCATGACCTTAGTGTTTTTAGCATTTTCTGCATGTGGAAAATAAACCATCAATAACAAAATGAAAGCTGTAAATGGAGCTTTTCAAGTTATGGTAAATGGACTTGCATGGATACAGCGTTAAAGTTCTTTCCCCTAACTATCCAGTTACCCTTGGTGTGGCGGTTCTCCAAAAAGAGCTATAAGGATTAGTTGTAAAAATAAAGAAAAATACACAGTTGTAATGTTGACACTGTGCTATTTTGGCATTTTAAGTTACTATGCGATATAACTGTAACAGTCTGAATTGAGATCTGCGACCATCAGTGAGGGCATTGGCTATTTCTATGGTTATTCTTAATGCTTGTCATAGGTGTCAGTGGGACAGACTCCACGCAAAACTAGGTGAAATCATGCAGGTTCACCAGAAACTCTGGTGGGGCCACCGGCAGCGACCAGCCCACTGTGGACAGACTCAGACCCAGCTTTGCTGACCTGCACCCACACCCGGCAGCCGGGGCTCCTCCTCTGGCCAGGAGCAGAGCTTCACCTCGCTGCTCCACCCGTCCTGTAGAGGCAGATCATGTATCAGTTTATATTAAAGGTGAAAGATAAGGTTATTTATGCAAGGTTTAGAAGGCAGCTGGTCAAACATCAGATTTGGCAGCAAAAAGACGTTTTGATAATTTGAGTAGTTTGTGTGTAAGGCAAGCCCTGGGAGGTCAAATGAAGTGTAACACTGGGTCACGGTGACCTGACGAATGGAAAGGGTGGGTCATGTTCGGCAACTAAAGATGACTCTTACTGCCAGATCTGAGAGAGAGAGACAAAGAGGACAGGAAGATATTGCCACACGAAGGCCACCGTTAGGAACATAACAGGAAATCAGTGGAACTTTGAATTCCCGGCAAACATGACCTAGACACACACACATACCCACACACACACATACCCACACACACACACACACACATACATACATACACACACCCGCGCACACTTGAACGAGCAGATGCTGAGTATAAAAACACACTGAAGTGTGAATGTAGAGGGCTGTTTCCCAACTGATTCGTATTGTAGACTAGTATACTGTTGTATGCTACGATCGAATAAAGTAATCCCGTTGGCTGTAACTTTTCTCCGTGGTTCTCCGAGTCTCTTTCAATGTTTGCTGAAGTTGAGCATTTTTCTTACAGTCCCCACTGGGAGTCAACACCAACACCACACTGCTTGAGGCCCAGGCCATATAGCTGGGCCCACTGGAGGGAAGGGAGGCACAGAACCAGAATCAGGACTGCGTGAGGCAAATTTTCAGACCCTGCTACAGTAAAATGAGAGTTTTCGTAAAGGGACTACCGCTTTTGTCTGCAGGGACCGCCAAAATCAACACAAAATTAAAATTCAATCATGTCTTCAAACTCTTTGCAAGAAGGCAATTCCCAAACTGTTCATTTAATACTATTTGTCTGGAAACTGAGATTTCCCTATCCACCACACCACCATCCAAAATTTCTCTCATTTTGTGAAGGAAACAGCACAAGTAATGAGCTCTTGATTCTGTTTCTCCAAGTGAATATGCTGTATGAATATATCAGTGTGTAACAATCCTGTTGAGTCAATGCAGTTGACTTGTTCCCAAAAATTAGTGATATCTCTACAGACTGAACATCAATCCATAGTGTGCCCTTGAGAGTGTTTGAGGATCTCTGTGCTATTTATTAGGAATCCTGTTATGTTAATTTATTATGCTGAACAACTGCAGACTGTTCACAGATACCTGTTATTGTGTTTCCCGCTGACATCCATGGCTACGTCTGTCTCTAGCAAGTTTACCCACATTGATCCCTAACAGTCCTGCCAGACATCTCTCAAATTCACTGAAATCTTTTTATTGAGCCACTGAAGCTTAAACAGACCATTCTCCTGTGTGCTTGACTTAAAGAGGACCTATTGTGCTTATTTTCAGGTGCATACTTCTATTTGGGTTTTTTACCAGAACATATTTACATGCTTTAATGATAAAAGATAAATCTAAAAAATGCTTTATTTTTCTCCCTCAGTCTGAAACGCTTGGTTTGAGCTCCTCCCTCTCCGGACAGACCAGTCTGCTCTGATTGGTCAGCTGGCCCACTCTGTTGTGATCGGTCAACCCAACCAAACTCTTTGGACTCCACGCCAGCTCCGCTCTAACTAGCTTTATTTGAGGACGTGTCAAACTAGCCATTATGGAAATGTGTTTACTTTGTGACATCACCACGTTACAGAAGAAAAGGCGGGACTTCAAGCAAGGTAGTCCCAGAGTAACTCCCTTTGGGTTTTGTAACTTTTCAGACCTTTTACATGCACAAAAAAAACAATGATTTAACACACTGAAGGAAAGAAGACAAGCACAAAGGCATGATAGATGTCCTTTAAATTATAATGACAAGTGAAATGCTCTGCAGGTCATACCTGTTTGAAGCCTCTTGCTTTACGTTGAATATGTCCTTATCTTCCTGTGCTTTGACAATTACCTGTCATTCTGATTGGGTGAGGGCTTTTGTAAGCTGCTATAACAGGAAAGTATCAGTGACAGCATGTGGGTGAGTGCCTATTTGTCTCTGTGTATTGATTCTGATTAGAAGTGGCAGCTCTTGTTCCAAGCATGTGCAATCATTATGTGGCCTTACAGTATGCCTCTCAAGTAGCTGTATGGCTACCACAGCTATTCAAGCTTGAATGTTCCCCTGTGCACCTGTATTTGTGTGTGTGTGACATCTTGCGCATGTTCATCACTAAGGAGTGTTACAGGAATATGAAAAGTCCACTGATTACAGTGTCACTCTTTGGTCCACTGATTAATGAGTTTAACATCCTTAACCATTTTCACTCACTATTCAAACAGAAGTGACATGGGACTGCTGTTATGCATATATGGCACTACGTGATGTGTGTGTGTGTGTGTGTGTGTGTGTGTGTTTAATGTTGACAGATGAAGCCAGGTGTTACTTAATAAAAAGGGTTAGAATTAAAGCTTCAGTAGGCACAATCTTTTTGGCATCATTGGGCAAAAATGCCACAAAACTATAAAAAATCTAGCCCGTGAAGGGAGACTTTGGCCAATCACAGGTCAGAGAGTTGAGTTGAGTTCGTAAGAGATTGACAGCTGGCTTATAGACAGTAGCTGGACATCCGACTCCAGATCAGCCCTGACAGGTTGTTTTCCTCTTGTTGGACTAGAGGACACAGAGGCACGTGACTTTTTTCAGATTACGTTACGTTGTTGGAAATTAAACAAAACTGTTTGGGAAAAGCGTTGATGTCCAGTGTCACAGACTTTCATGAAATGATCAGTAATTGATGGACAGTCAAACAGTTTCTATAAATGATTAATCATTTACATTTACAGTCATTTTTTCAGGCAAATATATGCAAAATACCTTAGTTCCTTTGTCCATCCATCCATCGTCAACCGCTTATCCTGTTAGGGGTCGCGGGGGGGGGGGGGGCTGGGGTTGCCAGCTGGCATTGGGTGAAGGTGGGGTTCACCCTGGACAGGTCGCCAGTCCATCGCAGGGCACATAGAGACAGACAACATATTCACGCTCATTCACGCTCACATCCACACCTACCAATTAACCTAAACAGCATGTCTTTGGACTGTGGGAGGAAGCTGGAGTACCCGGAGAAAACCCCCGCTTACACGGGGAGAACATGCAAACTCCACACAGAAGAGTCCCAAGCCGGAATTGAACCTCTTGCTGTGAGGCGACAGCGCTAACCACTGCACCACCGTGCAGCCCTAGTTCCTTTGTCTCATGTGATATTAAACTGAATATAATTGGGGTTTGGTGTGTTGGTCAATAACAAGCAATTTAATAACCTCACCCGGAGTTTTAGGATATTTTGATTGGAAATAAATCAAAGTAATTCACTATATTCTGACATTTTATAGAGGAAAAGTTTAATTAATGAATTTATTGACTGAGAAAATATTTGGCAGATTAATCTGCACTAAAATTAATGATAGTGCAGCCCTACTTTCATGCACTCGGGGCTGTAAAAGTGCAAAGTCCTTGAGGGCTCTTTGGGAAGCTCACACTCACCTGAATGCCTAACAGAAGCAGCAAATTCCTCCATATATCACCATCATTCCTAGTGAAAAAATGCTGTCACACTTTGCACCAGGCGCAGCCATCAGCAGCTTCTCAGTATAACAAAATGCAAATAAATATTTCACCTGGTGATGAGAGAGTACAACAGAAATACAATTTTATACTCTGTAGAAGAACAGAGAGGGGAACACAGCAATGTATTCGCTCTGTGAATCTACCTCTCATCTCAGAGTATTACAGTATTTATTACGCTGCAGGCTGTGGGGAGCGCTGCCAATACTAATCAGACAGGTGGCCACTAGGCGTTCCTCTAGTAATAATCTAGTCTGTCTCTGTCTCGCCTCCCTCCTACTCACATAGTGTAGACTAGAAGCCCAATCAGATTACTGATGCATGTTCTCTTTTATCACCAGTGTCAGCTGTCTCAGGAATATGACTCAGCAGTTCTTGAGGTGATGCCGCGGGCTGCATATCAACCCCCCATGTCTGTAACATTGAATATCAAGAACTGTCAAATATCTAAAGCAACACTGATGTGCTAGCTCCTAGATATCTTTCTGTGATAATTTTTTTAATGTAAATCAGGAAATTGCTCATTTTATTTCATATTAGTTTATTATATTTATCATGTAGGCGAATGTCTTGTGTGGCTGTGTGTTTTTAGGCAACATTACTCAGTGTTGCACTGACTTAAACTAAACATGTTTATATTTCTCAATCTAAGTAACTAATGGTATTTTGGTATCCATTTGGATTGTATTGAAAAAAATCAAAGCATATTTGGTCCTAGTGATGCCTAAAGGCGTGTTTTCATATTTAATTACAATTCACTTCTCCGGCTCGAAGATTAAAATGAGTTTCTGTCAAGTTTAGTGTGTTTTAGGGCCATATGTAAAGGTTTTCCTGGAACCTGGACAAAGGTGATAAATGGAATTGACCACTTTATTGATCATCTGTAAGGGCACAGGGTCCTGGTGACCTATGGGATTGCTTGTTTCCATCTGACTGATGATGCCTTTAAACTGTTGATATGTCCCTGAGCAGAATCCAATCATCTGTCCCTTTGTTGCGCAGCACAGTACGCCAAACCTTTTTTTCTTTCAAACTGAGTAGCTCATTTTCTAGGTTGTTTCTGAGCGCCAGAGGAGATCTCTGCTTTGAGCACAGTAATCCCCTTCTTTTGTCCCAGTGTCAAACTCTGTGCTCCACTGTGATGAAACCTGTTGCACAGCTTTCACTCGACTGAATTAGATATTGACGAAGTTGTCAGTCTTCATTAGTCTTGACAGAAGTCTTTATCCTATCAGCTGACTTAGAGGTAGCAAACATGTGTTTCACACACTACTGAAGCCAAGGTGAGACGTGTGAAAAATATCTATAGTAAGCATTTAGGCAAGGTGGACCGGTTAACAATAGTAAAATGTTTTAAAACTATCCATCTTTTCAAGACACCTCATGACACAGTGAAATAACTATAATAATAATTCTTCGTTATTGCATCAAAGAAATTATAAGAATACAAATAACAACAACAACAATAATATTAAGAAGAAAATGCAAGAAAATGCAAACACAACAATAACAATAAGAAGAATAAGAATAAACTTTATGTGCTTTACTGAACATTTAAAACACAAAGACGTAAAACAAACTAAAATGTCATAAAACAGAAATGAAATCACCAAAGGCACATTTTAGAAAGTGATTTAAAAGACGTCAGACAGGTCATCCCAAAGTCTTGGAGTCCTGACTGCGAAGCCTCCATCACCTCTGTGTATTAGACCTTTGAACCACAAGGATCTCAGGGTACAGGAAGGGGCAGAGGGCAATAACACATCCTCTCAGGGCTTTGTAAGTAATCAACTGAAATCAATTCGAAATGCAACAGGAAGCCAGCGAAATTTTACTTTAAAAAAAATAAAAACACATTTAAGTTAAAAAAAAAAAACATGCCTCCGTGTCCTCCGGTGTCCTCCAGTACTGCTAATGGCATTTTCAAGATATCAGAGACCGGAGGAAAACAACCAGGCAGAGCTGATCTGGAATCTGCTGACCAGCTGTTATCTATGAGAGCAACGAGTCAATCACTCGACACAGTCAAACCAGGCAGCACTGAACAAATATGAGTCAATATTATGTTATTGTAATGCCTATTTCTTGTCAAACGTTTTCACAATCATCTTGTAGTTACTGTTTAGCTGTAAAACAAGAAAGTTTCTTTCCGGCATCCATGTTGAGATCTGTTGAGGAAATGCCAAGCACTGCCCACCAGCCGGAGCACAGCCAAAAGCAACGCTCTCTCTGAAATGACCTATGATTGGTCAGTCTTCTGTCACAGGCTAGAGATTTTAAAGCCTAGAAACAGAGCCATGAGGAATACTTGAATTACAATATGGAGAAAGGTAATTATGGAAATTTTTGCTCAATGATGCCAGAAAATTTGTCGCCTACTGAGGCTTTAAAAGCATCACACTCACATGTTCTGGTCCTGCCCGCAGCGCAATATATTTAGGTCTGAGATCTGCAACACACTTAATGTAGCATGTGATGCTACTATCATCCCCGGCTCTGGCTTTGCTCGGAGTGCAATATATTCTGTCCTTTACCGCCTTGTTGGCACAGCAGCTTAGTCTCTTTAAATGGAAACATGTTCTACCTCAGACTCACAATAGGTGGGTGAAAGATCCGTTACTGACCACTGGTTTGGAGAAACTTAGATTTTCCTTTAATGGTTTCCTCAGGTCTTTTAAAAAACCTGGAAACCTCTCTAAACCATATTGAATGTCTGAGCTCCTTGCCTGGCTGTGATGACTGAGCTTCCTTATTTGATTTGTTGGATTAGTATTGTTGTTTTGTCATTTCTATTTTTTTAATATACGTTATTTATTTTTATTTATTACTTTGTGTGTATATGTGTATATTGTATGTGTTCCATTATTTCAAGTGTGTAGTATTTCACTAACTGTGGTGTTGAAACTGTTGCCATCAGGGTGATATTGGTTATTTTCTTTATTTTTCTTACTTTTGAGGGTGGGTGGGAAAAATGGATGACTACTCATTTGCACTGTGAATTATGGTTTTGCAGTTTTCTTCCAATTATTATAATTTTTTAAAAAAGCAGCACATCTTGACCTAAGTCTTGTCCTGAATATAATAAATACAAAAAAAATAATAATTCTACATTATACAATATATATAATGTATTTTATCCTTTATTTTGTATTTGTATAAAACACATATCAGCAAATAGTAGGCTACTTATATCATTTACATTTAAAGTAGGCTATTCAGAAGATGTTGAGCATTCAAGTATGACAAAACTGTAGCAGTGGGCTGATCCCTGGCTGCTACTGTCTGCATGGCATAGTGTCCTTGAGCGAGACATGAACCCCAAGTTGCTCCCCAGGCGTTTTACAACATCCCACTGCTCCTAAGGATGGATTAAATGCAGAGATCAAATTTCATGTATGTAGGGTGAGTTGCCGTAAAATGGGACACTGCCTAATGTTAGTTCCTCTTGGTGCATTGTAGGTCTTCTTCAAACAAATAAAAGTCAATAAAACTATTGATATTTAATGTCTTTCTAATATGCCTAAATGATTCAAAACTATTCATTCTGTGTCATTTAGTTATTAATATTTACAGTCTTGTTATTATTGTTTGTTTGATGTTCCATACTCCATGTAACATCCACACATAAGCCTATTCCCTACATTAATTAAGGTGATTTTTAGGCCTTTTAACAGACTTTTCACTGTCTCATCATTTCAGACATGACTGTCCCACATTAGAAAATTATATCTTGCCTGAGAAAACTTAGCATTAGTGTGATATCTGCATTTTCTTGTTTCGTTTTGTTTGTTTGTTTTGACAAGGACACATCCTGGCAATTTCTGAGTGGATTTCACCCTATGAGCCCATGTGACGAATATAATAATAGTGGTTTTTTTTTTAGAAATAGTAAATAGTAGTTTGACAAAATAATCTTGTTCTCTACATTTTTTTCAGAGCTTCTAACCACATCTCATAGTCATCATTGGTGGATGGAGTTTTCTCAGCTGTCTACTAAAAACACTGGATCCTGCAATTCCCATAATGCATCTCAAAGGCGTAATTTGTCAGCTCCCCCCTGCCTGGTAATTGTATTTCAAAGTTGCGTCTAAGGTTTGTAATGCTGGATTTCTGATAAGAATTTATAGTATCGCCAGTTGTCACTACACCGCCATTGAAGACACACAGCTGTTTTCACATACCGAGTAGGACTACAACCATGATGATGAGCCTGAAAATAAAACATTTCATTTGTATTCAGGACCTCAGGTGTTCATGAGCCTCTATCACAGCACAGCGCTGCTCAGAGCGGATGAATGGGAGCCTGTCAAGCTAACTAGCTAGCTGCTCACGGTTGTGAATGCTAATTCAGCCCCAAATCAACCCGCAGTCAGTTTTCTGAATACTTGGTTAGGTCAACTGGACCTACAGTTAAGCCCCAGTGACATATTTTGAACTTTCTTCATGCTTTTCCTCTAACAGAGATGACTAAATCACTGGTCTACAGTGAAATAATGTCTGACATGCAGTCACCACAGGTGAGCCATTTCCATTCTGTTCGCTGTGTGTTTTAGTTGATACCGAGCCTACTGGCTTGCAGAAACAGCAGCATAACGTTTGCACCCACAGGAGTGAGCTAGATATGCAGGATGTGTGACTGTGTTTGTTTGGCCACCGTGCCAGGATGTTATACTGTTGTGTCCGGTGGCCTAGTTGATTTTTATTTACAAACTTGATTGCTGGTCCTGTCCTACTCTATCTAAATAAATTCAAAACATGAATTAGTTGTCAAAATACACTGGGAGAAGCAGAGTTCATTATTGAGCTGTCAGAAAGGCAGATGTTTATGAATCCATAGATCCGGACTGTTAAGTAACATTCAAATTGTAGACGATAATAGATTGAGTGCAGTCAGAGCTATCTGTGCTGTAAATTGAGTGTATTCATCTGACTAATAACCTACAATCAAAATCACTCCAGTTAAACAAAAAAAAAACTGTATTTTGTTCATCCAACATCTAAACCAATCAACTTTTAGATCAGAGAGCCAAGCATTTCCCATCATGCCTTTTGTGGTGGTTGGAGATCAGCTGCAGTGCCTGACAACCTGCAGCCTCCTCATAAACCTAGTACTGTATATCAGGCCTATTTGTACTTTTTTTTAGAGGGGCCTGATTTGGAAAAACAGTGAATTGCCATGAGGCTGAACACATTTCCTATGTGTGATCTGCAAAGCTAGGGATTTAAATGTGAAAACAATACAATATTTAATCTTTGTTGATTATTGTTTTAATAAGCATATTGTTGAATTTAGGGCTGCCCTCCATGTGGGATTATTCCTTATTTCATGGGCTATTTTGGGATTTATACTTTATCATTACATACTCATATATAAGAAAACAACAAACAAGGAATTTGAATATTGATTTGGAGGTTGATTACCATGGCAACGGTCAAGGCTTCGATGCATTCGGGTCATTATCATTATTTATAATTTATACTTTTTCATATTTACAAAATATCAAAGGGCAAGTCAAGAGGGTGTTCATTATAAGATATCTGGCAGATGCTCTTGTCCAGCGTGTTAGAATAAGTGAATTTAAACTTAATGGTAACAAGAGCATCAAAAAATGGAAATGCATTCTTACATAAACCATTAAAAAGTGTTATATACTGAAGAGTGCTCCGGTGTGAGAGCTTACGTTGCCCCTGACGCCATGGGCCACACTCAGTGACATCAGTGATGGAGAAATTGTAACCATCTCTACAGGAAACAGTAAAATCATTTTTTCTATACATGAGAAATTGAATGAGTGTTCACCTTAAGTAGAAATTTAGCTCCTTTACCCACAAATAGATGTTTCAGGCAGTCAGTGTTATCATATTGTCCCTGACATGATAGTGTAAACGGATGGAATTCCGGAAGAGGAATAATCCCAAAGTAAATCTGGCCTAATCCCCTGAAATGTCTGGAAAGGAATCATTGATAAGCGGTAGCCACAAAGGAAAGTAGATACAGCCTGTATCTAAAAAGACTGCAACAGCCCCTTATCAGTGGTATTATAAAACTAAAATGTCTTCTTATCGGTTATTCACTGCTTAATGGCACTCAGTGCAAGGTGAATAAAGAGGAGAAAAAGGCACAGAGATGGCAGAGCAGTCTTGTTCCTGGGAACGATGAATGTGAAGGACGCGGAAAGACTCTGATTCTGACTGTGTGCTTATTGAGTGTGTGCATTTGCATGGGAAGATATTAATGTAAATTCAAGACTGAGTGGCTATTAGTAAAGAGATGAATTAAGAAAAAAAGGCACTTGAATTAAGTGGGTGTAAACACAGGGAAATTGGAAGAGAATTACTATCTTGTATGTAAATGAGAGGAAGTTTCTGCCACAGGATTAATGACCCCCCTCTCTGCTATCTGGTCTGTTCAGCTCCAGCTTTACACAACACAGGTGGAGTCAAGCAAAGCCGTAAACCTGCAGTGCTTTAAGCTCTCTGTTAATGTGACAGCACTGTCATAATGAGGAACAGAGGGACAGACGGACATGTGGACAACTCCGGGGTCTAAAAAGTGAAGCCAGGGCAGAAAATTGCATTCTTTCTAATGGCCAGCAGGGGGCAACTCCTCTGGTTGCAAAAAGAAGTCTAATTGTATAGAAGTCTATGAGAAAATGAGATGATTTATTACCTCAGTAAACACTATAAACATGAGTTTATGGTTTCAATCACTAGTTGTAAGTCTTCTTCAATTCAGCATGATGTTCATTTAGTAAAGTAGGGTTCCATTTAACATAAAATAGACCATAAAGCAGGGTATACCTCAGGGCGTGGCTACATTGTGATTGACAGGTCGCTACCACAGTGTTGACAGATGTTCTGATACCATTTTTTCCTTTTCCTGTCACACCTGAACATGTGGTATTGGCCAAAACAGAGTACCCATCCATTACCAGCATGATGAACATAATGTTTTCGACGTTTTTGGGCTATCTTTCTGGAATTTATCTCATTGTTCCAGCGCTTGCTGCTACAATTCATCTTTTTTCCACTTATGCCTTGGAGAAGTTGTCATGCTCTTTCGCCTAATGTGTCTTTAAATGTATTACAAGATTGCTGGTGTTGAAATTAGTAACACCCCTCAAAAAGGAAACCTTACATGCTGAACGTATTTCTTTTACTTGGTGGATTTTCCACTGTGAAATATTGCCAAATAGCTGACATTTTCCTTGCTCTGACTACTGTTACCAAAGAACGTATATTGATAAGAAGTGGAAGTCAGTTGTCCGTTCCATTGCGACATCAGCTCCCAGCAGCAGAGCTACACTTCCGCCATTTTGGACTGAAAGCGACTACTGGATGCCAGTAAGACGTCACAGAGTGCCGTGTAGGCCACTGTTTTAAAGTGGCAAAGAAGAATTGATTTTTGGTTAAATGTTTTTCTGGGTTAATAAATTATGATATCGGATCGGTGCATAGACTGGCATACTCGCTGATCCCTGATAGTACATTTTGGCCAATATCGGATACAATTACAATATTGGTATAGTTATCAAAATCAATCTAGTTTTCAGTTCATAAAAGTTCATTATAACCTGTTGGGTTGCCTACAATGTCTTATTCAGCGTTTGATTGTATTGGTTAATGGCTCCTCCATCTTGTGTCACTTCTGGTTACAAATAGCCAAGATGGCAATGGCCAAAAACCAAGGTGGCAACAGCCAAAATGCTGAACTCAAGGCTTCCAAACAGCAGTCCTCAAACCGGTGGGGGACGTGACGATGACTACGTCCACTTCTTGTATATATTCTGTGGTCTATTCAGCTCCAGCTTTACACAACACAGGTGGAGTCAAGTGCAGCAGCAGACCTACAGTATAGTACTACAAGCACTTAGTTGACGGTTAACATGACAGCACTGTCACAATGAGGAAAACATATTTGCAGAGGGATAGACAGACAGACCCAAAAATGCATCAGAATTATCAAACATGCAGTCCATACAATAAAAGTAACAAGATCTGTGTTTGCAATTTTCTGTTTGGATACAGACATTGGCAGCTGAATAACATCATTGACAGTTCCCTGCCCATGTTTGCACCAACAGGGAAATTTCCCTTGAGCTTTAGCTTATCTACAGAGACACACACGGTTCCACACGGACACACCTTACACTACATGATAAAATCAAATACTTGCAATCGAAAAATCCCCACAAAGTTGATTCAATACCTATCAGACAAAACCTCCACAGGAATGGTACATTATTTATAAGCTTTGCAAAGGTGTATTAGTATTATCTGCAGCACCCTTGTTCTGGACTGATTTATACTACAGCAGCGTTCCTGTTATTGTGGCCACCCTGTGTAGAAAACAGCAGGTCAGCAGAGGGATAATCTACTTTCTAGTTTCACTCTGCAGCTGCTGCAGCTGTTACTAAAAGACTGCTGGAACAGCTCCACACCATAGCTGAAAGAATGTCCGTATGATTTTCAGAGTATGACTTTAATCTCTACTTCATTATCCATGTACAGTGTGTGTTGATGGTAATAAGATGATTGGCTTTCACGAAAGCAGCCTGAAATGGAGTTGTCTTTGGTTAATTTCGCAGCACCTAACAGGCTGCGAGTTTAACTGCGGCACGGCAGTGATGATGACTGATGTGTGTTTTTGGTTTGATACAGCTCGTGGTAATCACGCTGTCAGCCTCATGACAGATGTTTGACGGTGTGGTTACAGGTTCAGTCAAGTACCTGTAACCGGAGAGCGTGATCAGAGAGCAGAGTAAGTGGAGTGTAAAATCATCACCCACACAAACACATGCTCACCACATCCTCCCTTTATCCAGCTCTCCCTCCAACCCCTCTATCGTGCTCAATCTCTGTCTCTCCCTGCTGGTGGCTGATTAATATTGGATGCCAAAGCTGTCATTATGTTTCCCTAGCAGGGACAGACAATATAAGGTTGCTGATATGAACATTATGCCTGCGTTCCTCTGCAAAGCCTCATGTGATGCCAGGTCCACAATGACACTAATAATATGGAGATCATGCATTATAACTCCTGTCTATTCACTGCAGCTTGAAAAGAGACATGCGTTCAGAGAATTAACTCTTGTGCCGTCACCCCCTTTTAATATCAGAAACAGCATGGTAGCGTTCCAGTTTTCTCCTCAGTGAAGTGAACAGCACTCCAAAAACTGTTGGGCGCCTCCAGCTCCCACGCGTCAATTGTCAGACTCCCACAACGGAGAGAAATCCTCAACAAGAGATTTATGGGTGCCCCGGAGGTCCAGACACCTTGTTGGATTACCTGATTGCCTGTGGTTTCAATTTCACATTATAAGGGATTTACAAGTTGAGGAAAGGATTTCATCAGTGACAGCATTATGGCTCTGTATGCCACCTGTTTGATATACGTGTCGCACAGTAGGGATGTCATTATGCTTGAGTGTATTTGCTCTGTCCTAATTTCTTTGCAAATTCTCACTTTAGTATGAAATCCTTATCGTTGCCTTTCCTACACGGTGGTGGATTATGTTGAAATAACTGTCATGGAGGTGTCTGTGCAGCTGTCTTTTTACATCGTGTTTCTTTCATAGATCTGTCAGTGTTTAAGTTTGAGAGTTTCGGGCTTCACTGTGCATCAGAAATCCTGGGGGCTGGGTCCCAAGACAAGTCTGAGGGGTCACAAGATGATTAAAGCCAGTCAGTTTCTTCAGTTACTTCCTGTTTTTTGCTTAATGTTCTCTCTCAAACAGAAGCTGTGTTTGAAACCGCATACTATACTTATATATACATAGTACATACTGATTTGGCCAAAATTTAGCATGTAGTATGCGCTATGCAAACAAAAGCAGAATCTACAGTATGCCAAAAATACCCGGATGTCATACTAATTTGTAAAAAGTGTCCAGTATGCATCGGACCAATCTACATCGCCTGCGATATCCCACAATGCAAATCGCTTGAACTCTACAGGCTACAGTTACAACAGCAACAGCAGCCAAAGTGGCTCATTTTTAAAAGATTTTTCAGAGCTATTTCATCACCAAATTCACTTGTGAAAATTTTTGAAGCAAGAAATCAATTGTGTAGATTTTGAATATTGACAGTTTTACAATATTAGATGGCAAAGTGATGACAAAGCAGAGAGTTACCTTCTGAAACAACATGAGCCTTTTTAACATGACTCTAATATTGGTAGGGATATCATTCCACTGTTGTGTTGCTATAAATGAAAAAGCAGTTTGAGTAAATTTTGTTGAGCAATGTTTTATATTTGCTGTCTCCCCTTGTTGATGATCCTGTTTTTCTTATTCCACTATGAGCTGTTGGAATAAATTGTTTAAACCTGCAGTATCTTATAAAGTAAACAAACAAAGCAGAAACAAAAAAAATCAAAATTGCATTTTTTGATAATATTGCAATAGTGGTAGGGGTTGTTTTTTTTGTCCTTTTAGAGCTGATTTAAAGGTTACAGCCTGATCTAGCATACTGCTAAATACATCGCTTTAACCGTTTCATACTGCATACTACTCAGGAATGCAGTATGCATTGTGTATTGTATACAGCATACTGTGTTACTTAGTAGTATGTAGAAGGCAGTTTCAAATACAGCCATAGAATGAGGGTGTGGTTAAATATCAGATGTAATTCCTTACCATGGCAACCAGATCGCATTGCTTTTCAACCCAGTTTAGATGAATTTACTGTTTATCATACCACAAATGAGACCAGGGGTACCAACACTGACTCTCTCTCACTGGCTCTCTTCTTCACCGTCCCCTCCTGGAGAGGTGGCCTTCTGGCTGCTGCACCGCACGCCAGCCACAGCCACCGGAGGATGGATAGACATGTTGCCGAGGTCCACCTTTTGAGAAGCAGTTTCTGGATGTTTTGGAGGAGCGGCGTCCACCAGCGCCGGCTGCTCTTCCCTCAGCTCCCAGCACCGACATTGCACCGGGCTGCTCTGTGATACGTTTATTTCTCTGACGGGACTTTTCTTTGGGAAGAGAGCGAGATACCTGTTCACCACACACAAATGCCATGGTGAAAATAAACACACTAAACTAAGGTGGAGGAAACTAAAAATGAAAACCCTCCGTTAGCTAATGCAACAAGTTAGGCTAGCTAACTACACCTAACTTGAAGGACAAACTGACAGCAGTTTGCTGCTGCTCAGACTCGAGCATTAGCTTAAAGGATGATGCATGACTTGCAGCAGGTCATATTCCCATTTTAGCAACAACAATCTTTTTTTCTTTTAGCTTTGAGCACATAGTTATTTGTCAAACAAATTTTGGAAAATGGTGGCTGTTCAACTGAAAGTTCACGTAGGTTTGGCCAATATGGAGAAGATCAAATATCACATTATTTTTGAACAAATATCTTGATATCGACACAATGATACTGTAGGTTTGACTATTGGTGCTTTCACAAAACATTTACGCAATGAGATTTCTGTTAAATAATCATCAGTAATGTGGATATAATGACTAAGTGGGTAAAGGTAAATGATAGAACTGTCATGTCCATAAAGTCCTAGGTCATGTCTTTTTCTTGTTTTTTCAGTTATTTGTGTACTTCCTGTTTTATTTTGTATTCTAACTCTCCCTCTCGTTTCTGAGCACTTCACTTCCTGCCCTCGTGTTCTCCCGCTTACTGAATGATTGACATCCCCTGACCTACTTTCTATCCACCTCCACCTGTGTCTGATTGTCTCCCCGCCCCTGATTGTGTTCACCTGTCCATAGTTAGTCACTCCCCTTCTCTAGTATATAATGTGTCTCCCCTTCCTTCTCTGCCAGATTGTCTTTGTTACTCCTGAGTGCAAGCATCCTCGCGTCTTTTTTCCTAGTGATAGTCTCCTCATGTTTTTGATACTTTTGACCACGTCTCTGCCTAGCGTTTTCTGGATCTGTTAGCCTGCCTGTGTTTGACCACCTGTGTACCGACCTCTTTTTCCTCAGTAAAGATTTTGCCTACCTTTTACCTGCCTGCTCTCCGTGTTGTGCATTTGAGTCCTTACCCTGTTTGACACGGTCTATCACAAGAATAGCTCTGGTAAATTCATAAAATTACCTCTCTTTATTGTAATGCAATCTTTAAAACCAGGCAAAAAAGACAACATATATGTCAGATTAGATGATATCTACAAACACTATATGCCAAAAGTATTCACTCACCAATCCAAATAATTGAAATCAGGTGTTCCAGTCGCTTCGCTGGCCACATGTGTATAAAATCAGGCATCCAGACAGTTTCTATAACCATTTGTGAAAGAATGGGTCGCTCTCAGGAGCTCAGTGAATCCCAGCGTGGTCCTGTGATAGGATGCCACCTGTGCAACAAGTCTAGTCAGGACATTTCCTCTCTCTTAAATATTCAGAAACTCAGCCACCAAGTGGTAAGCTTCATGTAGCCTTCAGATTAGCTCAAGAACAGTACACAGAGAGCTTCATAGAATGGGTTTCCATGGCTGAACAGCTACATCCAAGCCATACATCACCAAGTGCAATGCAAAGCGTCAGATGCAGTGGTTTAGAGCACGCCTCCACTGGACTCTAGAGCAGTGAAGACGCTCTCTGGAGTGACGAATCGCGCTTCACCATCTGGCGATCTGATGGACGAGTCTGGGTTTGGTGGTTTGGTGGAGAACGGGACTTGTCTGACTGTATTGTGCCAAGTGTAAAGTTTGGTGGAGGGGGGATTATGGTGTGGGGTTGTTTTTCAGGGAGCTGGCCCCTTAGTTCCAGTGAAAGAAACTCTGAATGCTTCAGCATACTGAGAGATTTTGGACAATTCAACGCTCCCAATTCTGTGGGAACAGTTTGGGGATGACCCCTTCCTGTTCATGACTGTGCACCAGTGCACAAAGCAAAGTCCATAAAGACCTGGATGAGAGAGTTTGGTGTAGATGAACCTGACTGGCCTGCACAGAGTCCTGACCTCAACCCGACAGAACACCTTTAGGATGAATTAGAGCGGAGACTGAGAGTCAGGCCTTCTCGTCCAACATCAGTGTGACTTCACAAATGTACTTCTGGAGGAATGGTCAAAAATTCCCATAAACACACTCCTAAACCTTGTGGAAAGCCTTTCCAGAAGATTTGAAGCTGTTATAGCTGCAAAGAGTGGACCGGTACCATATTAAACCCTATGGATTAAGAATGGGATGTCACTTAAGTTCATATGTGAGTCTGAGCAGGTGAGCCAGTACTTTTGGCAATATAGTGTATCACAATATCAATTTAATATTAATGTATTGCTCAGCCCTAGTGGATGGATGGAGGGATGGAGGGATGGATGAATGGATGGATGGATGGATTTGTGTCCCATGTGAAACCAAAAGGAGCACACTTATTTTAACCCAAAACCTGATCTTTTACTAAACCTTTCCAAGTTGTTTTGTTGCCTAAACCTAAACATAATTGGGAATTCTGTCTCAAAATGGCAAAAGCACCATGAGCGGGTAAAACAGTGTAACGCTGATATACCAGTATGTAGAAATGTATGCAAATATGTCAGTACAACTTTATTCATATAGCACCTTTTGAAACACATAAGCATGCTGCAACCTGTTACCACACAGGTCAACCCTAGGACTTAACGGAAGTTAGAATTGTAGAGTTAAACAAAAGCCAACCTAAACAAATGGCTTTCTCGATAATTTATTCTGGTGACTGGGTTGCACAAGTAGATACAGTATTGCTTCATTTTTAAGGATCGACAAGCCAAAACTGTTAGGAGCTGCGGTCTGTCCTGGGTGATTTTTGGGTATAAATAATCAAACAGTTCATAACTTCTTATTGAGATCATTTTCTCCTGAAGTATGTAGATAAGTTTCCTTTTCATACATCATCCAGGCCAGCTTGTTATCTGCAGTTCAAAGTAGTTAATGGAGTACAACTCCACAATCCAGCAGCAGACTGTCATGGTACATTGGAGTGGTTATTTTATGAATGTGCTGTCACTTGTAATGCTGTAATGAACCAGAATATATAGATAAGGAGGTGCAACCGATGGATGTTAAAGAAATGGTGAAATTTACTAGATCAGAAATAACTGCCTGAACTTGGTTTGAAAGATTCCTGTAGCATTGTATTAACTGAACCGTGGAGTCAGCTTTGTTGTGGGATTGTGGATTTGTCCCATATCAAGTGTACTAAAGTTGTGATGGTTTGCTGAGCTGCGTGTCTGGTGTGAATAGAGGGATGAAAGACTGTGGAAAATGAAAGTATACCTGTATGTAGTTTGGTTAGCTACAAGGAGAAGACGCAGGGAGACTTTCACTGTGTCATGCTGCAGAGATTTACAAGTCACACTGTCTTGACCTGATCCTCTTAACCTTTTACTTTTTAAGTTTGTTTAAAAGTGGGATGACATAATAAAATAGCTTTTTTTTTTTAAAACAAGAAGGACAGGTCAAACAAGCGTGTGAAGTTATTGCCGACTTTTGACATCAGATATAGTGTAACAGATATTAGAGGAGAACCGTTGCTACTGGGTCCTCTGTCACTGTTACTACTTAATCTGCTTGTACTCGCCTCTACTTAATCATCTTTTAAATGTGTGCGTGCATGCGTATCCGTGTGTTGAATACTGATATCATTTGTCTTCTGTTCCTCCCACCTCCCTCCTGCACTCATTTGCCCTCTTTATTGTCTTCCTTCCTATCCCTCTGTGTAACGGCCTTTTATTTCGAGGCCTTTTGATTGCAGAAATGTTAATTCTGCATACAGCTCCTGGCCACCCACCTGCTAGAAACGTGTGCGTGACATGTTTGGGGGATTACCGCTGGGGGGTTTATTGCAGAGAGCTGTGTGAAAACTACAGCGACACACCAAGCGACTTTTGAGCTTTTCTCCTACTCAATTAGCAGCCGTAAGTCTTTTCCCTGATTACACTGACTGTGAATGAATTCACCACCACACCTTTACCCCTCTTCCTCCCCCTCCTCTTCCACTACTGACAGGTGGACAAAAAAACTAAAATGATTCGACACTGTTCTGCAAAGGGAGGGCAGAAGCTAAAGGAAGTTGTAAGTAGGGAGTTCACCGACAGTCATCTGTGATTCTGGAAAGATGCGGGTGGAGGAGGAAGTAAAAGGAGGCCTGAGATAAGAGGAAGGCAATCTCAGAAGTGAATACATTAAAGGCTGAAGCACTTTGATGAAAGTTGTCAAAAGCTGTGAAATACATAAGCTGCTGTTGTGGCTCTTTGTTCTGCTCATCATGACGGATTCATAAACAAAAGCAAGGTGACTGTTAATGGTGTATTATTTGTGAAGCATTTTTTGAGCGATAAAAACATGCATTCCTGCTGAGTGATTTCTGTATTTTTCGAATGGTGTAATTGACCCTCTGCTGCAATCTTTCGCAACGTGATGAGGATGAGTTGCTGGTTACGGATGCACTAAAACTCCTTGCCATTGAACTACAGTCTAGTGGACCACATGGGACCTAATTTTGGAAAAAATATGTACAATAGTCACTGGAGAGAGATAAATAATTGTTTGATCCTGTTTGAGTTGCTCCATGAATCACACATATGTTTGTCAGTTTAAAACATAATTCTCCAAGTCAATTAAGTCTGTTCGCTGTAGGTTTGTCGTCGTGTCATTAAACTCTGTGAACTACATCTTGTAAGAAACTACATAACGTAACATTATCTTACCTGATGTGTTTTATCCAGCAACTCTTCATCAGCCGGACAGAGAAAGAAAGAGCAAGACCCATTGCTCGTGTGCTTCAGAGAGAGAGACGTAATATTTGGCTTTGTAGTCTTTCTAATTACATATTTTCACAGTCTGATACTTCGCCGATTTTACAACAAACCGCAACTTTCTTGACTTGCACAATCGTGTTTTAAATTGACAAACATCATATGTGTCATTCATGGTTCAGTTCAAATCGGATCAAAAAAATATTTATCTCTCTCTGTTGACTACCGTTCATATTGTTTTCTAAAATAAGGTCCCATGGTGGTTCACCGTAAGGGGCGGGACTTCACCTCTCTATATGGATGAAGGATCAATAGTTTAAAGAAGCTCTATGTCCACATGACTGCTGGTATTAATCTTAGTGATGCAGGAAACTATAACTGCACTATAGATCGCCCAAACACACACAACATCCTCTGTCTCTCTCTTCTCTCTCTCCCTTTCTTGAACTCTGTTTGCTCAGTCACACATATAGTAGTAATCCCCTGCATCAGTATTCTCCTTTTGAGACTGACATAAACACTCACTCATGCACAGTGGAACGTTAGTAACAGTTGGTCTTTCTTGGGCAGCATGGGGTCAAATCAGCTTTAGAGGATTTAAGGAACAATCACAAACTAAGCCTTTGAGGAAAACAAGACTTGAGTCCACAGGCATGCATGAAGTGCTTTCCATCCATTTCTTGTCTCCCTTTTTTGTGTGTTATTGGCGTTCAATCTCACCTCACTTCTTCAATAGTGTATATTAGGGCTGTTCCGAATGCCACTTTTTGGGCTTTGAAGCTTTGGTGAGAAATTCGAAGGTATTTGAAGCTTTGCTGCATAGCAGGCTGATATGTTCTGCTGTCGGACTGTCTCCATCTCAGCCAACAGTGCCACTGCCTCACTACTGTACACACACACACCTCTACACACAACAAACAGCGATATCATCCAAGAATAACTAATAATAAGTAAGGATGTCAAACGATTAACATTTTAATCGTGATTAATCACGTAGTTATTCATAGTTAATTGCAAATTAATCGCACATTTTTGTCTGTTCATAGATATAATATATAATTTAAAGGGAGATTTGTCAAGTACTCAATACTCCACATGGTAGTGGACCAATACGCCTGCTTTATGCAAATGTATGTATATTTTACTAATGGAAATCAGTTAACAATGCAAAACAAAGACACATATTGTCCAGAAACTCTCACAGGCATTTAGCATAAAATATCCTCAGATTATAACATGGCAAACTTAAGCCCACCAGGCAACAACAGCTGTCGGTGTGTCAGTGTGCTGACTTGACTATGACTTGCCCCAAACTGCATGTGATTATCATAAAGTGGGCATGTCTATAAAGGGGAGATGGATTTTCATTCACATATTTTGAGGTCAGAGGTCAAGGGACGCCTTTGAATATGGCCATGCCAGTTTTTCCTTGCCAAAATTTCACGTAACTTTGGAGCAGGTTGGTACCAATGGATTCTTCTGGTTTCCTTGTTTTATATGATGCCAGTATCTTCAGCTTCAGCTTTAAAACTCTGTACATATATATTAAATATCGGGTCAGCCCTAGTGTATATATGTACTGTATATGTCCTATGAAAAAGGGGACAGAAAGGAAGAATCCATGTACTACAGTTGAACATAGTAGTATATATATAATCTATATGAACATCCAGACAGCTCTTGTGTTGGTGCTTTTGATGCAGTTGTGTGTAGGCTGTGCAAACCTGGTGTGAAATTTGATATTGATATTGGGCCTGTTTTAAGGCTGTGGGTGTCAAAGGGAAGTGAAATTTCCCATCAACACGCTTCACAGGGGTGGAAATAGCAGTTTGTCATGCTTTATATTAGATATACCCATACAGAATCACACACACACACTGGGCACAAATGCACCTGAATCCCAGACCTAGAATTTCTTTAACAAGGTGTTACAGTCAATAAATGTGCACAGCATGTAGGTCGCAGCAGGAAGCAGTAGTGTGATTGGTAGGTAGGTGTCAGAACAATCCGTTTGGCATTGAGAGCTGTAGACTGCTGTGAACGGCGAAGCCACTACAGATGAAAAGTAGAATAAGGAAGTCTCAGTTTTCCCATCATTCGGAGATCAGCCAGATAAAGGTGCAGTGGCGAAGCCTGTAGCTTTTAAGTTGCATATGATGTTTTGGCTCCACCAGATTTCATGCACCTTATATTTCCTGCGCCTACATCATGTGTAAGCCATAACCATTTCCCCGGAGGGTCAAACAGCAATTCAAATAAAATAAAAAACAAAATCCAATATTTCACATTTGTAATTACTTCTCTGTGTGAGATTACATGTGGTTGTGCTGATGCTGCAACTGTGAAATGGCAGCTCAGCAAATTGTTACTGTATATCTCAGTTTTGCACGTTTGGTACAGATCGTGGCTTGTACTTGTACTTCATTATTTCTTTTAATCTTGTAACTTTTCAAATTAGTCTGTAGCTTTTTTTTCCTCTAGAAAAAAAGATGTGTGCTTCCACATGCATGATGATATGTATGAGATTTATGTGTGCATCCATGTGTCATAGTGTTTTCTAGTGTATGCATGTTTTTACAGTGGTATGTATATGGTGCATACATACTGTACATACATATACTGTATTATTGTATGTAATGGTGTATAATGTGCAAAAAATGATCAAATCAGTTTACACAGTCAGGGTTGGGAAAAGAGACTGTACACCCATCATCGAGGGATTTGAGATGAATCATTGGCTATTATTAGTTAGCTTGGTATTTGCTGCTGGCCTTTAGATGCATTATTTCTCCCTTTGGATTTTCCTGTGACAATAATTCCTTGTTCTTTGGGAGGATACAGAGAAAATTACTTGAAAGACAATTTCAGACTATCCACAGACATGGGCTGTATTAAAGCTGAGATGAACAGACACTGATCTCAGGTAATCAATATGAAGATGTTACTCATATATTTAGTTCCGTTAAAGTATGTGTATAGTGACTGCAGCCCCATCCTGTTATGGAAAAGCAGAGTGGCCATATTTTGTAATAAGAATAGTGTTTTTTAATGTGAATGTTGAAAAGACTGTACAAAGAAAGACATTATATTATATGAGAGCAGTGGCAGGAACAGGACTGGTCATCACAAAGTTTTTTATTCTGTTTTGTACAACTTGTCAGGCTGTGCTCAATAAAGTCTTCAATAAAGTGGGTGAATAACATTTTACCTGCAATCAGAGGTGCCACTAGGGTTATGTTTCTTTGGACCTCCATCTGACTGAGCAAAATTAGCAAAAAAGACAAATCACATGGTCCCTAGTTGTCCAATTCTTGGGCATGTTATGCCTCCATGTCAATCGATTCTTCTTCAGTGCTTTCTGTTATGCATGCACAATGATATATACACATGCTGTATAAAGTTTGCTTGGGACCAGAGCCATGTCAGAAAGAAAAAATGAAAAAGCATGGCGCTTCTACTACCAGTCCTAAGAGGTTGCACTGATAATGCTACACTGCAAAGAACAAATCTGTGTTGAAGTCAACAGGCGAGCAGCACAGTTGTGTTTGGCTAAATAATGGAGCTACTAACGTTAAAGGAGGTGCCACTGAGTTACAATTATAAGGCGTTCATGTTCTGCCCAGTAAAACTGACTGTTGGGCGAAGGTAGATTCCAGCGTTATCATGATGTGTTCAAATGTACATCATTAATACTACTGATGCCAACATTTTTTAAATCAAAGCAAATATGTAAATAATCATTATTGTTGGAATTGTGTGTTTTTATGCAAATAACCACTATGGATGACAACTGCAAAGGAAAATACAGTACTGTGTACTCACTGCTATTCAGTATAACTGGAGCACTGGAATTTACCATGCATAGTTTTTTTGTGTAAAATATATTGAATGAATCAAATTGAATGACATCAGATCTAAAATGTTATTAATTCATTTAGCACATAGTGAGCAAAAGTGGCAGATAAAATTTCTGAGTGGCAGAAAAAAAAAATACTTGCCTGCCACAGTGGCAGGCAGTGAAAAAAGTTAATTTCAGACCCTTACAACAGGGGACTATTTCCCTCAAATTCATATTTCCTCCTGTGTTTGTGAACCTCAGGCAGTTGAAGGTCTATCAGAATACTACAACTGTCCTTGTGTACTGTGATCTTCTTGCTTTCAGTGTTTGACACAGCTGCGCCTTGAATTTCAGCAGCTTAAATAATGCTTCCTACTGTAATGTGAACATGGCTCAGGGGCCTCGATTTACATGTTAGTGTGTTACTGATTACAGCAGGCAGCCCTGGTGTTTTCCTCTCAAAATTCACATTACCTGCTGATGTCTCAGACAAGCATAGCTGCAAGCTGGAAATAGTGCTGTCTGCTTAGTGTTGTTGATGGAGAAACCAACATGGTATTTCAAGAATTTAAAATTGAATCACATTCCCTATATCATACCCAACCGTGTCTCATATAAATTATGTTCCCATACAAATAAACTGCATATTCAATAACGTTTTGAGGGAAATGTATTTTGTCCTGGATTGCAGTCGTACAGTTTTAAACACATGGTAACAGTGTAAATTGAAACTAAACAAAACTAAAAACACAGCAAAACTATTTGGTTAGGTTTAGGCAATAAAACTACTTGTTTAGATTAAGTAAAAAATATCATTTTTTTGGGTTACAACACATATAAAATTGAAACAAAACACAACAAAAATGCAAAAAAAAACCTACTTTGTTAGGTTTAGGCTGCAAAACTACTTGGAATGCTAACTAAGTGAATGCTAACTAAGTGAATGCTAACTAAGTGAATGCTAACGTTTAGTTTCACAGGGGACATGAGCCGCAGTCCGGTGTTTGTTTGACTCATCCACCACCCTGACCTCCTCCATACACTATATATTGTACTACATATTTGTGATATATTTGTCATAATCATAAAACAAATGTAATCCACGACAAATATGACTCCCCCGAAATTTAATTCACAGTTCTGTTTGGTTGTATGGCAATACAATTTTCAGGAAACAGGGCTGAACAAACCAGTATACTAACATTTGAACGTATAGTATGCGACCCTCATGTGGAGCAGTGGTTAGTCTAAAAACCTAACGTAAGTATTAGATAAGTTTTTTGATTTAAGCCAGTTTTAAGCAGACTGTCATGTGGGGCAAACATAATTTTTTGATCAAAAGATCCTTCCATTGTGTGATCAGTATCCCTGTACATTAACTCCTTTAATTGATATGAGGGATGTTCCTAAAGACTAATTTCCCTTACATTTAAACAGATGTTCAAACACACACACATACAGCGAGCACCAGTCCTTATCTCTGTAACATTAGCTGTCCCAGTCCATGTAATCATTTCCAAAATTCAGCATGTTTTTATAAAACAAAATATTCAGCTTCAATCCATATTTATTGGCATTTTAGCCTTTCAAAAACTTTTGCTGTTGAAAACTGTTTGCTCCCCTCCATGCACCTGTATGAACGAGGCGATCCAGGATAAGATTTTATACATTTATATCACCACGGTGACACAAAATCATTTTTTAGGGTGATAATGTCATAGAATGTGGTGACAGAAATTTAAACTTTCATTTGAATGTAAACAAAATGACAAATGATGTGACGGCAGGCAGCGGACGGCAGAACGTGAGGGGTGAGAGTGAGTCAGCAACGGACGATGAGTTCAGATCAGAGAGCTGCTGCTGCTGCTCTCCACGGCAACAGCTGAGACAGCGTGTCAATATTTAATCTAAAGGCGTACATTAATAAAATAATAAAAAGTTTTGCTGATTTCTGGTGCCGACGGGCGAGGGTAACAACGTTAAACTGACTAGTTGACTAATTGCGCAAAACCCTACTTTTTATGCAAGCAAGGAGTCACCAGAATCAGAGCAGGCCTCTCTCCACTAGAGTCAAAGGTCATTGCGGTGTCAGATGCTTTTGGCAGGCCCGATATGTTCAGGGTCGGACATTTCTTTTGCAAGTTTCCATGTAAAATAAGCAGATCAATACTGGATTTACTTTGTAAGCTCAATTCCCTCCCTGACTCCTCCCCTGAGAACCCTTTCTTTAGTGAGATGGGGATAGGTGTTGCCTTGAGGGACACCGGGTGCATAATGCATCATGATAGCACGGTGTGAATAAGTGACAGAAGAGACCTCGAAATTCTGGTCAGTCTGTGTTTACTCCTCGTCTCCCACCAGAGGCACCATCACAATCATTGTGACCGACGGTAATTGAGAAGACGACCTTCTCATTATCATTACCAACATGTGAGTCCGTCTGGTATCCCCACACATCATTCTCCATCTGCACCTCCTCTAGGTTGCAGAGAGACTGTCACTATGAAAGGAGAATCGTACAATATTTCAGACGGAAAAGCCTCATGGTGACCTTCAGTGAGGGCAGAGACATAAAGAATTTTTATTCACTGTGGAGTTTGTTCACAGTCTGGCTTGATGCAGTTGCAGTCCAATGTGTTGTGCCACGCTGTCACTACTGCCTGATGGATGGAGGCAAACAGCTGTACATCACTGACAATGTTCATCACATGCAGGCAGTAAATGGATTCTTTATGTTTAATGGATGCTTGTATGGCTGCCGCTGAGTGATGACGTTTTGTGTTGCTTCCTTCTGTCAAATAGAACAAAACATACTAGTGATGTTAGTGACTGTATACACTACAGCACCAATGGTGAATGTGATGAGGATGAGGACAGTTTTCCCTGTTTCCAGGCTTTGAACTAGAGCAGCATATTAATAGTGGTCAGTTTGGGGAACTTTCCAGATAAACATGCTGACTGCTCATTTATCTCTCCTGGTCTAGGGATCCTGCAGTCATTTATTATCTGTGATGCATGGTACCTCTCTGATGCACTGTGAATTATCTCCACCAGGAGCTTATGTATTTGGCTGTGTGTGTGTGTGTGTGTGTGTGTGTGTGTGTGTGTGTGTGTGTGTGTGTGTGTGCGCATATCAGAGAAAAAAAAATATGCAGTGAAAAGCATTTTTTTGGTAAACTGAAACTAAATAAAAACAATATCTGTATAAGTTAAACTAAACTGAAATAATATTGTCTAGGTGAAAAACTAATTGAAATCAAATAAAAATTAATGTAAATTTCTTAGTTTTTAGCAATAATATATCACTACTAAAAAAAGTATGAAGATTAAACATGGGTGAGATGAGAGTGTATCTGTTACATACGAAGTGTGAGTGAATGTCTGAGACGGTTGCAGTCTAGACGGAGGGCAATCAAACATTACAGCAGTGGTTGCTGTAGACACACCTGCCAGAGATTTGCACTTCTAACTGTGTTGGTATGTGTGTGAAACTGATACTTTCAGACTTCAGCACCAGCACCTGATCCGTCTGAGTAGCCCACACACAACATATGTACAAGAAAAAAAAGTGTGTGTGAGACAATCAACAGTGATGAATCTGGTTCCAGATGTGTGTGTATACAGTGTATTTGTGCACATAGGGGTATATTATCTTCACCTACAGCCTACAAAACAGAGCTCTCTTAGTAAGAGAAACAGTAACTTCAGCTCACACTCACACATAGCATTAAACTGATTTTAACCCTTGTAGCACTGCAAGGTCTCTGTCTGTGTGTTGGTGTGCATGTGTAACAACTATGGCCTTTATTTCAAGATACAGGCTCTAAAGCCAGAGTTAACATTAATGCACTTGCAGCGCCGCTTGCACCTGTTTGGTAATTTCCTAGCTCAACCCAATCCTGCTTGTGCCGAGCTGAATGAAGTGACATAGCTGAGGAGGAGATCAGCCTGCACAGTGCAATTTGTTTTTGGTTTGGCGTAAGAAATTGCAATTTTGCTTCTGGACGATCTCTTTTTGTAACTTCAAAAGGCAAACACACACAGGCAGACCTCGCCAAGATAACATCAACTTCCCTATATTTTTTTCCCTATATCTTTCATTACGATGGGATTTGTTGAATCGGTAGTTCTTGCTAATACGGGCTGCTATATCTTGTAGAAACTGTAGGATTCTTTGCTGTCATTTGATCAAATGTCTGTTGCCTTCAAGCAGCAGCAGACCCCTGCTGCCTCTTCTCAGCATGAACTCTTATGTATTTATTTATATGTACCTCAGCTGATCCCAACTACAGGAAAGACTGAGACAGACAGACGGGAGATACTTGTGGAGTTACAAGACTCATTAAAACACATACATAAACTACAGCCTACAGTAGTAAAATGAATTTTCACTTTCAGGTAGCCCAAATAATTAATTTTAGTTTTAAATTTGAGCAGATGATTAAAGACAGGAAACGCGTTTGATTTAACTCTGCTTCCCAGCATCAGCTTGTCCACATGAACGAAGTTCATTATACTAAGGGAAATAAATAGATTCAGATATTAGTAAATTTTACAGCTTTTACGACCTAATGACTAAAAATGGGGCTATTTAAGTGTCACACTGGGAAACTAAATTACCCCCAAATATTATCTTCTGATTTACAGACATTTCTCTCCCAATGTCAGTCTATGGGAAAAAGTGCATTTGGGCCCAATGGCATTACATGAGTTGTAATTCCACTCTTTGGCCACTATGATATTTGACTTGGTCAGTTTCCACTTTATAACTCCATGTTTAATGTAGACTAATGGTGTCCATACTTTTTTCACCCTTCAGTGCCGAGGAGCACTCCTCTGTGCTGCTCTTAACTATGACAGCTTTCTTAAAATCTAATTAAAAAACTGCAACAACTTGCTTACAATATCACAATACATTGCAATATATTGAATCGTTACCCCTGTATCATGATACATATCGTATTGTGAGATTCTTGCCAATGCACAGCACTAATGAACACATATCAGAGGAGAACTAAAATGCATCAGTGCACATCCTTTTGGCTTTGCCAGGACCGTGTGAACTGAGCTACAGGTGTGAAAGAACCCTTGCGGCACTCTGCTACATCTCTGAGACTAAAGCGTCAATCATCAAGTGGGGCTTCCCTAAAAACTCTGAGGAACATTTCATCAATAAATATTTAAATTATGAATACAGTCGTCATCCTGGGGGGCATTTTCAGTCAGAAAGACCTAAGATGAACTTCTTTTGAACTTTTCCAGAGTTTGACCTTTGCTCCCCCAAACTATAATCGGGGCTTAAAGCCAGAACTACTGAGTTATCTAATGGCAGCAGCTCCTGTGACAGGCACACTGCCAAAGGGACACATTTTATTAAATCTTGTCTTAGGCATTTCATTTATATTCAGGAAAGACGGCACCTTCTTCCAGAAGTTCACCTCAGGTACCGTGGAAACGATGTGTCCTTCCTGTACTCCCATTTTCCAAACAGATTTGATGTGGAAGTTGTTGTCATGAGTCTGAAGCAGGGCAGATGAGATCTGGACACGGGCCCCTGTGGAGCATTGTGAGCTATGCGTGAAATGATATGCTGTGCGGGTCAGTACGAGAACCGAACCCGTCAGTCACTGTGGCCGTTGTCTCTCTTACTCGATGGTTGTCTGTGCTTTCTCATGCTGAGCACAGCGCGTCTGTCGAGTGTTTCTGCGTGCTCTCCATCCTGTATGTGTGATCGTGTCTTTCTACATGCATGACTATGTACGTCTCTCGTACGTGTGTGTGCATAGCCACTAGTGGGAAGCGGTGGCATTCAGTTGCAATGATGAACTCGGAGGCCTCGCCTGACAGACCGTGAGACAGAATTGATGTGATGAAAATTGGCGCTGACCACCTTTGTTTCTCTCCCAGCACCATCACTACATGACAGAGCATGATAGACAATCGGCTGTCAGTGGCTGCTGCATGCTGCCGACTTTTAAGGTATCTCTGTTACGAGCACACGGCATCTTCTCTATTTTCATGCACTGCATAGTAGGCTTTTGTAACTCAAATGAATAAAATAATGACTGCAAATATTACAAGCAAAATATGAGAAACATGAAAATTTGTCTCCAGTGGTATTTGAGTGTGTAGTGTCTAATTTAGGCTAAATTCCTTTATATTTGAACTTTTACTGTACAGAATGATTCAAGAAACATAATAGACTTTTCATTACATGTCAGCTTGACTTGGCCCCCTGGGACATGTAACAGTTTCCAGTCATCTTTACACAAAGAAAATGAATAAAAGTGGATGTGGAAGAGTCCAGCCTGACACCAGTGGCATTACCTCACTGATACTGATAATAGATGTGTTAAATTATAATCTCATCTCTCTATTTTGACATGTCTCCCAGCCAAGACATTCAATCTTAATTTGAAGATGCATTTCATATACTCAAGCACTGACACATTGCCATTGCTAATGTGTTCGTGGCTTGGTTGCCTCTATAATTAGAGACCATCAGGGACTGGCAAATCTAAGACCACCCCCACCACAGCATGACATGAATTTTACCCCTCTGTTCTACTCTCAGATTTACAACCTGTCTCTGGTGTGTAACTCGAAATGATTAAGGCTGTTTATTAGTCCCAGGCTCCTGACTGTCATACAATAATCAATCAGATGCTTTACAGGTCCAGCAGCACACCCTTACAATGTGAAATTACACGTCTGATTTCTCATCATTCTCACTTAAATTCGTCTCATAAATCACACGTGGAGTGGAAGAGCAATGCAGTGACTTGCTCCTCCTTGTAAAAGAACATATACCTACGACCACTTATATTTTACATATGCACATTACATTCAGACAAAGTCTTAAAATGCACATTTCATTTGTGTTAGTGGATTTGTGTTGAGTTTTTGTTATTAAATGTAATTTCAACATTGTTCCTCCTATATATTGCTTACATCTAGGGCTGTAACTAATATTTATTGTCATTAATCTGTTGATTATTTTCTCAGTGAATCGATCAGTTGTTTGGTCTATAAAATAGGGCTAGGCATTATGATGATTGATCTCAGGCTACTGAGATTTTCTTATGAGAGAAATCTTTATTCAGCTGGATAAGTAATCATAATAATAAGTGTAATCATTAGGTATTATAATGTGTAAATAATGGCAAATATCATCATGATCCATATTGTCAAAACAATATAAATATATCCATGTTTATATATTTCTATAGCATTTCGACTTGACTTGTATTTTTGTCTTCATTTTTTATAATTTCCTTTAAAACTCTAATAAGACTAATTATACTATTTACATATTACAATTACGTATTATTTAATTCACATAGGAGTATACAAAGAGTTTTTTTCCATGCGGTGATTTCATAGAATTACTGAATTACTGGAAAACATGCTATATTGTGACATATGTTGTTATTGAGGTATGAAATGATCCATATCATGATGGAAGATTTGGGCAGTATCACTCAGCCCTGTTACAAAATAACTAACCACAAAACAAATGTATAAAGCCCTGACTCTGACTGATTGATCGACTGTGGCAAAAAGCACAACATCCCTCAACTGAGTGCATTTTAAAGTTGAGTATTGATTTTTAATGCTGTATTTATTACTGTTGAGAATAGAGTCTATTACATTAATACTGAACATGTTTGCTTTTAGAGAGGAATAAGGTGGGAAAAATATGATGTGCATACATTAAACGAATAGTTGGCCTTCAGACACAAGGTGTTTCTGTTAATAAGATAAGAAAAGATAAGATAAGATAAGATAAGATAAGATGAACCTTTATTAATCCCCGGAGGGAAATTCAGGTGTCTTAGCAGCAGCAACAACAGTACAGATGAATACAATATAGTAAAAAGTAAAAGAGAAGGTGCAATGAAGGAAATTGGCAATAAAATAAATAAGTAAAACAGTAATAAGTAAAGTGCAACAGGCAGGTGGGTACTGTATATGCATAACATATATATATGTCCATCCATCCATCGTCAACCGCTCAGTTGCGGGTTAGCTATCCCGGGTCGCGGGGAGGCTGGAGCCGATCCCAGCTAGCATAGGGCGAAGGCGGGGTTCACCCTGGACAGATCGCCAGTCCATCGCAGGGCACATAGAGACAGACAACATATAGACAGATAACCATTCACGCTCACATTCACACCTACGGGCAATTTAGAGTCATCAATTAACCTAAACAGCATGTCTTTGGACTGTGGGAGGAAGCCGGAGTACCCGGAGAAAACCCACGCTTACACGGGGAGAACATGCAAACTCCACACAGAAGAGTCCCAAGCCGGAATCGAACCTGCGACCCTCTTGCTGTGAGGCAACAGCGCTAACCACTACACCACCGTGCAGCCCCATATATATATGTAATTATATAATCAAGGTATTAAAGCTGCAGTGGATAGAAATGGAGGGTTAAAAAGTTATTTTTATTAAACAGTCACTATATTCTGACAGTAGTGCATAGACAGGGATCTGGGGCGAAGGAGGCCGCCAGTCCATCACAGGACTGACACACAGAGACAGACAACCATTCACGCGCACATTCACACCTACGAGTCTCCACATCGAAGGGCCCCAAAGGCGACAGTGTTAATCACTGCACCATCATGCAGCTCACATTTCTAGCCCCCCAACATTAAAATGTGATGGGATACATCTCTCCTGTATTACTGGAGGTTGATTTTCCTCATAGATCTGTTAATATGTTTTTATTGGATGGTAGTTTATTACTGTTCAGTGGGAGTCATTCATGCAACTTTCTCACAGTTGGTACGATATGCAGATGAGCCCCAGTCTGCTCATTAGCGACACCGAGGTAAACTTGATTGGCATGCAGTGATGTCTTTTTTTGCATTGTAAAACAAAGCCCAATCACAGGCAATTTTTCAAATTGAAAAGAAAATCTGTGGTACTCCCCGGTCCCTAGCTTTTATGAGACTATAAAGTAGTGAGTTTAATTCCACCCTCAGTCATCCCTTTGTGGCCGTCCTTATCGCTTGCATTCCTGATCCCTGATTTTAAAATGACTCATCCCGTTCTCTGAACCTTTTGGGTTCAACACATTCAGGTACTCTTAATTTGTGGTGCCTCAGGCAAATATGCAAATGAGCACATTTCTAATTGCACAGCATAAAATGCAATTGTGCGCTTTAAAACGCTGAACCAGACGCTATCTTTCTGTTTGTTTAAGTGTTCTTAATAAAGGCAGAAGGCAGATTGGAAACTCTTAAGGCACGGATAGAGAAGTATTTTCATGAAAAGATATGGATCAAAGAGCAGGTCCTGCTGTTTGAAGCTTGATGCAGTCACTCTTCCTGTTTTTAGGAAATTACAGCACGCTCACTAAAAGCATTGGCTGAGAGAAGCAGCAGCGGTGCCCCCTCCTCATCTCCGGCCTTCCCTGTATCTCTGTCTAGATGTCTGTGTCTGAATCTCTCAACTACAAAGATGCTAGACGCAGCTTTCATATCTCACACTTCCACCCGGAGACATGCAAGAAGTAAAGTGCCATTTTGTATAGTTTGAAGTTAATACTCCTCAAAAATAGCAGATTGTTTAATTTCTTTGATTTGTTCTGTTTCGGCTTGAATCCCTTGATCAAGTGGAGTGCCGTCAGTCTGCCGTGTAATAAATCGAAGTGGATGGAGGCACCGAGCAGGATGGGAGCTCTTGAGTCATAGAGAGAGTTTTCATAAAAAGCTTCCAGTGCAAACACAGAACAAAGAACAGATCCTGTCGTTTGAAGCTTGGCACGGTGTTCGTTTTTTTTTTTTTTTTTGTGGGAAATCGCACACTCAAACACTATCCACTTTGTCTTGCTCCCGTTGCCCCCTCCTCTCTGTCTCATCTCTGACTTCCTCCACAGATACACAAGTTCATTATAAAAAAAAGCTTCGCTGGGGAAAAAAAGAGCATATTGATGTTTAATAGTAGCCAAATAACACTTTTCGTCTCTTTTACAAAATAAAAGGGAGCAGCTTAAGATGAGACAACCGCCTTGTCCTTTCTGTGCGCCACCATGTCCAAACACTAAAGCAGCTTTGACAAGCCTCACCCTTCTATGTTGGGATGAAAGACGAGGAAAAATGTTTCAGCAGGTTAAATGAAATGTGTCACTGTCATTGTCAAAACATGTAGAATCAGCTTTATCACAAAGGGGCAGGGATTACATACAAAGTCTTCAGAGACGTTGGCCCCAGTCTGTGTCCAACACTGACGATTCCTTCTCACCGAATTAGTCTTTCGCTAGAGATTAACATGAAATTATAGAGGCAGAAAAAACATAGATTTGCATATTTGATAATTTGAGGCAATTTGGATATCACCTTTGGATATATGAACTGTTATCAAAATTAAATCAAGTGCTGTGCCATTTATGTTCTTAAAATGTACCGTAATTGGTGAAGTGTTTCTGTTTTCAGACCCAATCAGCAACATATTTTTAGGTACTACAGCAAACTGAGGCAGACGAAGTGAGTTGCACACCCTGAGCCTCAAGGCCTGAATTAAATCTGTATATACATTTATTTTTAATTACATTTTTAATGACACGTATGACTGAACAGTTAGTTTGATTACATTTTCATGATATGAAAACATGAAAAATATGTAATTTCCTACCATTTTAAATGGTAAATAGAGCAATTTTGTCAAAATCTGAATTCATGTTCAACCCACGTTTTTAAAGAACCCATGTCAGCTAGTTATAAGCTCTGGAAAATTTCACTGTACAGTAAGTAATAGATTAAAGCATAATTTTTCAATACCCTATTCAATATTAAAAAACCTGTACACTGCATAAGCATGCCAAACATGGTTTGTGGTGAGGTGCTTCAACATGAGTGATGGTGAGTTCAAATATTGTGCTGCCTTGTCAACTGAGTCACATATGCTGTAAATTTGGATGATGAGAGGTCATTATAAATAGCGCAAGAGCAGCATTTATTTTGATCTTGATAGGCATGTAAAGATGTCTCATAGCTAGAAACAGTTGCTGCGCAGTGACTGTAGCTGCTGTTATGTATATAAAGATGGATGCATTTAGAGCATGTAGAATAAGAGATCTACTGGAGATGTTAATTATGCATGCAGTATTAGTCACGGGAAACAGAACAGTTCACCAGAGATTAAAAACAATTAGGATTTAATGAATAATATCATTACATGGTATATAATACCATTACATGGTATATTCTACCATAATTACTTTCTTTACTCCCATCATATTTCCTGAATATGATAAGTGTGTGATATGATACCTAAAGTTTGAGCTCAGCAACTTTTTATTGAACATGCTGAGACTGCAGTTTTCTTTATCAATACAGTCCAGTTGGCATAGCCTTTCTAATGAGCAAAAGCTTTGACTCTATGGTTGGTAAGTTGGTATATGCGGTAAGACGTTTAATGAAGGCCCAAAGGAGAGTACACAATTTTTATTTTATGAAATTCTCCCTCTGTAGATATTGGCCGTCATCTTTTGAAGCTATCCAGCAAAGTGGAGTTGTTTATGCAAAAAGACCATAATCGAAAGGTTAAAGAAATGGGCACGTTACCGCTGGGCTGCTCATCTAAAGTCTGGACAAGTTCTGTTGTATCCAGATACAGCTCCAGCTTCAGTAGAAATACCCTTGATCAATGTATTGACCCCAAATGTCTCAACAAGAGAAGACTGTGCTTGTACTGGGCAGCTCCCAGCTCTGTGAGTGTGATGTAAACTGTGGTTAAAGAGAATAGTAAAGGCAGCAACACCGTAACCTAAAAATACTCAAATTACAAGTAAATGTCCAAGTGTGACATCATTAATAAACTTTGAATATATTGGTGCTACAGAGATTACTTTATTAACTAGTAAGTACTGCTACAAGTGGAATTAAAATGTAGATTAGAAGAGTAGGTGAAGATTTTTTTTGTGTAATATCTACGGCTGGGGTGATAATCACGTGCTGACACAAATTCATATTAATGCCACTAATTTCTTTAATGCAGCTGATCTTTCAGAGGTCGTAGCAGGCTCAATTTTAAAAGCTAGAAGATGAAAATACTGGCATCATAAGAAACTAGTAAACCTAAGGAGTCCATTGGTGTCATACTACTTCGTGCGAAGGAGGTTAAATGAAACTTAGGCTATAATTGGGAAGGAACTGGCATGGCCATTTTCAAAGGGAGCTCTTGACCTCTGACCTCAAGATATGTGAATGAATATGGGTTCTGTGGGTACCCACGAGTCTCCCCTTTATAGACATGCCCACTTTATGATAATCTCATGCAGTTTGGGGCAAGTTATAATCAAGTCAGCATACTGACACTAACAGCTGTGGTTGCCTGGTGGGCTTGAGTTTGCCTTATTTTGATCTGAGCATGTTTTATACTAAATGCAGTACCTGTGCCCTGTGAGGATTTCTGGACAATATTTGTCATTGTTTTGTATTGTTCACTGATTTACACTAATAAATATATACATACGTTTGCATAAAGCAAGCACATTTGCCCACTCCCATGTTGATAAGAGTATTAAATACTTGACAAATCTACTTTTAAGGTACATTTTGAACAGATAAAAAATGTGTGATTAATCACAATTATCTATGGAAATCATACAATTAATCACTATTAAATATTTTACGCAATTTCTTTAGTTCTGACCTACAATACAATTCTGGTTCATGGTTTGTGATATATAAGGATAAATCTATCCTTGAAAGAGCTGTAAGCTCTAAAGAGAGGGTTTAAACTTTAAAGTGCTTTGCACCACTGACACTTCTCCCTGATCACACCCAGCAATGGGTGTGATCAGACAAAAGTGTTGCTGTTGTAACCACATCCAGTGATGTTTTTATTTTGAGCTGCTGTTTAGTTGCCCTTGAAAGCTGGAGGTTGGGTGAATTACTAAAACTGCATAAAACAACTGCACTCAACCATTATAACCATCTGTAGCAGTTGTGGTGGTACTAGCAGTAGCTGTCAACATCCAACAATTTTAAGTATTATTTAAAGTGAGTAAAATCTCTGTTATGTGAAGTGCCGTCTGACTAAAAGCAAAGCAGCAAAGACAAGATTAAAGCTATTAAAAATCTAATTTACGTTGGAGTTTGGATGAATTGCAAAAAATGTAAACAACTGACCAGCTGTTATTAAACTTAGTAGAAGTGATAGAGGTAGTAGTATTCGTCAACCCCCAACCATTGTCAGTAGTATTTAAACTGATTAACAACCAACTTATGAAAATAGTCATTCACACCAGAAAATTTTTACACTTTCACTCGTGGGTGAAATGCAGCAACATATCCTCATACGATTCGTATGATATCTTACAAAAAGTTATTCCTCATTTTTCATGTGTTTTCCTACAAATGTCCAACATGTCAATTTCCACTCGCTAAATGTATACAGTCTTTTCAAAATAAACTTCTGTCTTTGCAGGAATCAACTTGGTTAGGTTTACGCAACTAAACTACTTAGTTAGGTTTAGGAAAAGATTTAAAGGATTTAAGTACTGAAGTTACATGACAAGGAAATTAACGCTGATTTCAGGTTTCACACAGGATACAAACACTGCACAGTCTCCTGGGTGGAAGTCTGGTGCTTTTGACTCATCCATTCACCCAGACCTCCTCGCTATGTGGTTTTTGTTGCTCTTTATACTTCCTGGTTCACAATTATGTGAATTACATACAAATTGATTTTGGGAGATATACACAGATTTCATGGCATTACTTTTGCTTGTATTGTATTGTACGGTGTATGTGAATAGCCTGGATACAATGATATGTTACGTTTCCCTGTCATGGTTCCACGTTTGTTCACATATGCAGAACCATAAAATCAAACACATCTTTAAAAATAACAAGAAAATAACAACTCTGCAGCTCTGATACAAGTGTTGTCTCTGTTTTCTTCCCTTTCTTCTTCTCCTCACCTCACTAGCCCTCCGGCAGCTTTTCTCATTTGTCCTGCTGTGACCCCTCTTGACCCTCCCTTGTCTGTCCAATCTTTCCTCTTCACTGTCCAAAAGCATCTTTTCTCCACCTCGTCCTCACTCCTCCCTACTCCTCGTTTCTCTTTCCCCCTTTCCATTTGCCATCAACTGTGAAATGAGAGAGCAATGAGTTGACTTTGAGAGCAGAGAGGATGAGAGCGAGTGGTCTGTCACAGGAGAATGATCTTAACAGGCCTGTCCACCCCCAAATCCCCAACCTTGTCCTCCCCTACACCACCAACACACACACACACACACACACACTTTGGTTCATCAGTCACAGAAAAGTCTGCAGTGACACAAGGGCCATGGATTGGTTGCTTATTGATCACAATCAAACCAACCATCCAGGAAGCTGGAGGAGTCGCCGGTACAGTAGGCTTTGCATCTAACTGAGAATCTGTGATAAAGACTGTAGTGAACAATGTATAGGCACACACACAAACACACACACACACACACACACACACACACACACACACACACACACACACAACCCGGCGTGGATTTATCCGTGCATGCACACACACATCAGCAATTCCATCAAGGCCTCTCTCCATTTTCAAATTGGTTTACCCTCCCGACTAAAACTCCAATACGCTCACGCAAAATGATAACTAGGAGAAGTAATTGGATTTTAAGTAGAGACACTTTCCTCCAAGGCAAAGCAATTTCTGAATCTAAAGCAGTAATAAATATTGATATAAAGTGCTGACATAATATGTATCGTCATAAGATGTGAATAAGGAGGGATGGCAGTAAAATCCAAGGAAAAGGCAAATGTGAACAAGCCCAGTTTTAGCTTCAAGCTCGCCACCTGTTGTGTCTGCAGAGCTAATCAATACACATGCTCATACCCAATGACTCAGCTGCACATGAACAGCTTACAGTACATGGCAGTTTCTATGCTTGGTTGGTAATGATACTCACATGGTAAATGGCAAATGGACTTGCATTTATATAATCTTTTCTAGTCCACTCAAAGCACTTCACAATTCACACATTCATGCATTGATGCTAGAGGAACTAGGTGCCAGTTTGGGGGTTAAGGACAAATCAACATTTGACCCAAGCAGCCGGGGATCGAACCACCTAACTTTCAACTGGGGGACGACCTGCCCTACCCTCTGATCCACAGCTGCCCACATAAAAGTGACATATCACGAAGGACAGCTGCATTCCTCAACCTTCACAGAGACATGACTCTACTGTCACAAATCTAATCTGCTCTAAGAGGAAAAAAAAAGAAAGTAGAAAAGGAAGAACTTCAGCCTGAGAGCAAGAAAGAGAGCAAGAGAGCTCTTTCTACCAGGCACTTTGAAATGTAAGCTTTTGATTTGGTATGTTGCAGTGGGTGACTAACTTTGGACCTGACATCAAATATAAATAGATAGATTAAGAAGAGGTGATAATTTTGTAGTTGGTTGTGATGAATGCTTTCTACAGAGCCCTGTTTTTGTATACAGTGTTAGTATACAGTATAGCGTCTTTAGCTTGGTGACATACACTGGACAGGTAACATTACTTCATACAAATTGGTGGCAAAGATGAGGATGGGATAACACTACTTAGTCATTACACTCAACTCAAACTTACTTGAAAAAAAATCTCACCACAATATAGGGGATTAAAATATTTAATCACCAATAATCGCATGATTCTCCATGATAAATCAGTTATCACAAATTAATCGCACATTATCTATCTGATCAAAATGTACCTCAAAGAGAGATTTGTCAAGTATTTAATCATCTTATCAACATGGGAATGGACAAATATGCTTGCTTTATTCAAATGTATACATCTATGTATTATTGGAAACCAATTAACAACATAACACATTGACAAATATTGTACAGAAACCCTCACAGGTACTGTGTTTAGCATAAAAATATACTCAAAGCATAACATTGCAAACTCAAGCCCAACAGACAACAACAGCTGTCAGTATATTAGTGTGTTGACTTGAGTATGACTTAACCTGAACTGTATGTGATTATCATAAAGTGGGCATGTCTGTAAAGGGGAGACTCGTGAGTACCCACAGAACCCATTTTCATTCACATATCTTGAGGTCAGAGGTCAAGGGACACGTTTGAAAATGGCCATGATAGTTTTTCCTCACCAAAATTTTGCACAAGTTTGGAGCACTATTTAGACTCCTTCATAATGAGCTAGTATGACATGGTTGGTACCAGTGGATTCATTGGGTTTTCTTGATTCACATGATACCAGTATCTTCAGTTTAGCTTTAAAACTGAGCCCGGTACAACCTCTGCAGAATATATTGCATTAATGCATCAAAGAAATTAGAGGCGTTAAAATGAATTTTGCATTATAATTGCATTAACTTTGACAGCCCTTCTTAAATACTGAGATTGAAAGTTTGTTCTTGATCTTTGAAATATTAGCTGCCAAAAAAAATCTCACTACAACAATATTAATTGTCAACCACTGTTTCCATGTTTCCATCAAGAATGAACTTGAAAGGTCAAAATTTATGCTGCTATAAATGAGAAATCCTTAAAGTGCTCAGAGCAATGGAAATCTTAACATTTAAAAAATCCCATTACAACTGGGTTAAGTCCATCTTCTGTGGCGCAGTGTGTCATATGATTGAAAGTGACTAATGGACCTCGCTGTGATTTGTTTTGTCAGCTGCTGTTTCCAAAATCATGAGTGAACCAATCACAGCTCAACTTTGATCAAAAACACTGGTGTGTGTATGAGTATAAAACTTGAGGAATGCTCGATAGATTTCTGATGGGCACGTCCAAATGGCATTAACCATTATATTTTTATTCCATCCCCGCCACTGAAATGGTCAGAGATCGCTTTATGTCATCTCAATACTCAAATCAATCATAACTAATACAGCTGTACCTGTCACAGTGTGGGATTGTACAATTTGTGGTTAAATATATAGCCGGAAAGTCCTTATTGCACATGGCCGTTTGTATCATGCTGACCTTAAATCTGACTACAAAGTGTGGCCATGAAATACTGTCAGGAAAACAAAAAACAATCAATATGATGAAAACCATTAATCCGTCAAGGTAATTCCTCAGTTCACCTTATGACAGACAAGCTGGTGACCCTTGGGGGAGTCATTCAATGTTTTGTTGAAGCATATATATTTTTATGTAAATACAACTTGTCATTGAGGTTTTGTATTATACTTTTATACACATTGCTGGTGTTTTGTAAGGGGATTTCTCTTGTCTTTGCATATTGCAGCAGGTTGTTTAAAGGACAATTTATATTGTTTCCCAACAACACAGAAGAGCCAATGACAGCAGTCACCGAAAAAGACAAGAAGATAGAAACTAATTGTAGCCATCATTATTCCATAAGATATCAGTTTAAAATTAAACCTACAGTTTTAGACCAAAGAATCTGTTTTTGATTGAACTTCTTTATTTCCTCAAATCTGTCAACCTCTGGACTCTATCTAGGGAGCTGGTTTAAAAATACTTCTACTTCTTTTGCTTCTTTCCTGCCGTCTCCTCTCACTTTCCTTCGCTCGGTCCCCTCTGATTTTGGCAGGACTTTGATAATGTGAATAATCAGATGAGCTGGGCCTGTGAGCCAGCCCTGAAATCGGGCTATGCCAATTCAGCCGGTAAATCATTTTAGCACGGCTCTGAAGGGGGGCGACTTCACAGTAGGGTCTGCAAACTGGAGCACTGTGGGATCTGAAAAACATACATTAAGAGGAATGAGACAGAATTGTGTTACGGGTTTGAAATAGTATAAATGCAAAAAAGAACAGAAACTTGATTATCAAAGGGCCTACAGAAAAGACCGTTTTGCATGATCTATTGTCTGTCAACAAACACATTGCATCGTCCAGGACATTCTCAACCTTTAGTAACTTAAGATCCATTTCTGATTGTTGCCACCTTCCCAAATAAATGGCAAAACAACACAACATGACAAAAAAGGAGAAAAAATAAACTGGGCTATAAATATGTGTTATGCCACTGTCAGCTGTAATGACCAAAATAAATATTATGCTTACCCTCACCCATCACCGCCTGCCATTATAATCCAAAATGAATGTATTCAGGGAAATCTTTCCTCACCACACACTTTCGAGCTTTGACTGGTGCTTGGTTGTCTCACACATCACATTTTCCTTTAAAAAAAAAAAGATCCATATTGCGTCACTGTCTCTGAGGGAACGTTCGCTAGCTAACAGTGGCTAAACCATTTGTCTCTGCCCGATGATGTGTCATGATTGGCGTGGTGATATTCAAACATAACTGGACACTGAATTTATGCATTTAGATTTGAGTTTTTTATTTATTTTTGTGAATTATTGAGTACATATAGACATAAAAATAACTAGATTTGTTCATTACCATTTTGTTTTTATTTAATCTAACCATTTGGCAGTACTTCTGTGGCCCACTAGATTGCGATCTGAGGCTGGTTTAGAATAGCTCAGCTGTGCTAAATTCAATATCCAGAGCTTTAATATAGCAACAAGCAGAATCTTTATGTGTTAAGATATAGAGGAGTAATGTCTATGAGAATGAGGTGTGTATTGTAATCTGAGCTCTATGTGCTTTGTTGAGGTAGCCGGCCAGCCGCGCATGCTTTTAGTGCATGGTGCTGTTAGCACCGTTAGCTGTGAGCCACTATCTTGCTGTTGCCATGCTGATAGCAGTTATGAGGCAATGCTCCTAATCCAGTATTTAGCACCTTTTAATGAAGCTTGGACACTTCATGGATCTCCTACAGGGAGGGGGATTCCTCAAGAGAAACTTTTCAGATTTTTCAACCAGCTTTGTGTCATCTCAGTGTGGACAGACAAACGTTGCCTGAATGGCACCTGGCATCCATCCGTGCCGCCAGCCTGCCTATTTGGGGTTAGAAGTCCAGGATGTCCAAAATTTTGAAATTTTGTCCAAAAAATCTTTTATACTTCAATTTCATTTCTGGAGCAAAACTAAAAAACTATTTAACTTAGGAACTTTAAATCTGATATGATGGTTATCTCTTGGAGGTATACTGAAAACCCAACAGGAAGTCAGTTATTTCTCACCCATGATGGCGGTCCAGGACTGAGGTCATTTACAAGCCAATATATACGTATAGCCCCTCCCCAAAGCATTAGCAACATCCACTTTCATACCTCATGAACCGTTCATCATTGTGGTAGGTGTCAATGTACTCAGCAGAGAGCTCCTATTTTATTGATATGACTATCCCGTCCCATACATGTTAGCCCCGCCCCCTTTCATAACAGACTCTTGTGTGAGGTGTCATATCACTTATCAGAGAGTGCCTGTTTCATTGGTATTGCCCTCTACACATTTGGCCCACCCCATTTCATAACTCATGAACCGTTCGTCGTAGAGTCTTGTGAGAGGTGTCATATCACACCAGCAGAGTCCCTTTTTCATTGGTTAAGGATTTCCATCCTCTTAACATTTAGTCACACCCCCTTTCATAACGTCCGATCAGTTTATTGTCTGACTCTTGTGGCAGGCGTAATTGCACGCATCAGATATTCGGTTTCATTGTGCCTGGCTACGTTAATCGGCATCCCGCCAGAACCCCGACGCTTGGGAAGCTGAGAGGCCCCGTTCATCCCTGCTTGCAGCTTTAATTTTCAACTTTTATTCCATTTCCACAGCAGAACTTGAAAACTATTTGACTTAGGAGCCAACTATGATGTCCGGTGATGCCAAACATATTCTGCCTACTGCCACTTTAACATCCATAGCCTATCTGTGAGAGAAATGCAACATGAGCATGGGATCTCTGCAGCTACTCTTCTCTCTTTCTCTTCCTGCGCTGGTGAGGAAAAGAAGAGAAAATACAATGTGACAAGCAATTGCAGCCAAGACTATAAAAGTAATCCAAGATTACAGATGAGAGGAAAAGGAGAAGATGACTGAGTCATGGATAAGATGAAAGAATGGTTCAAGAAGCATCCTCGTGGGGGGAAATGCAGGCAGAGGAACAGGGAGAGTGGTGGTGGATGGGAGTAGAGCGAGATGGAGTAATAAATGAAGTCCTCCAGTATGTGTCTTGTGTGATTGTTTAGGTATTATATATAGATGAGGTACTGTCGAATCTACATGTCAGCTTATATGTTGTGAGTGGGTGTGTGCCTTTATACGGTATACAACACATGTACTGTACAGTATGTGTATACATCCCAGTACTACTTATAGACATATGTTAGTCTCAGCACAGATACAGGTGAAGAACAAACCATTACTTTTCCACTGATTTATCTTCTTATTGCTATCCCCTTATATCCATCTTTATGAATACAGATCACAGCCAATTGCACTTTCAAATTATAGGTCTCTTGCTAACTCAGACACGCATTTAAAGAGAGTCAGTCATAAGGAAGATATATTCATGGACTGAATATTTACGGAATAGTACTTATGAGGGAGCGGAGTGTAAGCAGGTTTTTTCCTTTTTTCATCACATCTACAGTATGAATTATAAATGCATTAGCATGCATGGAAGTGTAGAGAAGCTGGAGAACTGTATGTACTTGAAACGTATAGAACGCTCAGTGAAAAATCCTCTAAGGTCTGAGAGCTTCCTGCTTCCTGCTGTACAGTTTCTTATCAAAGGAGGGTTGAGGTTTATATAAGCCTGAGACATGGATCCTCTCCCCTCACTGTTATTTATATAAATGTGTTTCTAAATGTACAATGATCTGCAGGTGTACTCTTCTGTGAATGTGAAGTGTGAAGAATACCAGTCTTTATTTTTAAATGTGTGCGTATGCAGAGACTTTCCCTTCACCAGAATACATCTAAGGATACGGAGCACAACTCACTGTCGAAGGATTTTCTTCTGCATTAACTTAAACCACAGAAAATGTTTTTAAAATGTCCCCGAGTACATTACAGAATAATCAGACCTAAACCATATGCCACATTATTATGCTGAGGGAACCACATTATTCATGCGTTTATGTTTACAGCCAGGAGTAAAGACACGACGGTGGTGGGATGATATTTTTGTGAACATGGAGGTTAATACACAGCAGGGGTCCAGATAAAGTATCAGCTCAGAAGCAGATGGTTAGCTGCATGCATGTACAAGTACATGTATAACACAAAAGTGCATGTTACAGCTGCATGAGCGGGGCGTGGATTAGACTTCAAAGAGCAACAGGATTAGCATTTGCATTGGTCCACTTGCAGCACAATCAGTGCTTCATGTCAAATATTCTACAGTAACATGTAATGTATTTTTTTTGCATATTGGAGAGTGTAGGAGAACATGCATGAATCATTAATCAAACAACTGGGGTGAAAAAAGCTTTTTGAAGAAAAGACAGAAACATGTAGGGAGAATCATTTGAAAAGATTCATATAATTCTTCTCTGTTTGCAATAACATACATAATAATAATATGATATATTTTATCTTAATATAGACATTTTTTTAATCTTATATTCTGTTCGTATGTCTGTATGTGTTTAAGAACCAAGTGTGTTTCTTTCCATGCCATGGTGCAGTGACAACAAATATGACTCGCTTCCCCTCTGACTTTTTCATATTTAATATATGCAACTTGAAATCACAGTGGATTAATTAAGCAGCAGCAGAAGAAAAAAGAAATACAGTTATAAGGATGAAGATGGAAAAATTGCATCATAAGAAGAAAAAGAAGAAAAGAAGAAAACAGGAAAAGAAGATGAAACTGAGAGAGGAGGAGGAGGAGGAGGAGGAATGGAAACAGAATGTCATGACTGTGGACTTTTAGTATTGGTTAGTTTTGTCGATTAGTTTATTATTCTGGTTCTGTTTTGTTATTTTGAGTTAAATTATATGCATTCTAGTGTATTGTCTTGTCACCCACCCCTGGCGTCGTCTTTTGTTTCACACCCTGTCCTGGTGTCTTGTCTGGGGTTCTTTCCTGTTTTATTTTGAAAGTCTTGTGTCTCTGTGTTGTTTCCGATTTACTTCCTGTCTTTGTCTGTTTCCCTCCTTTTTTGATTGTCTGCTCCGCCCTGATTGTTTCCACCTGTGTGTCATCACCCTCTGTATTTAAACCACCCCTCTCCCCTTTGTTCTTGTCGGTGCATTTGTTTAAGCCTCCCGTGATCTCCCCGTGTTTCTGTGGTAGACTCTTGTTCTTCTCTGTGTTTCTCCCCTGATTCCCCTTAGACTCTCTTCTCTTCGTGCTGCTTGTTTCTCTTTTTCACTTGGTAGGTTTTCTTCTGTTTTAGATGTTTCTCCTCACACTCCTCGTTGTCCTGTGTTTCACTTGTCGGTGTTTGTTCCACTGTGTTCATTCCTTGTCTTTCATTGTACTCTAGGTTTTGGTGTTAATTTTAGTTTATGGGTTTTTTAGTTCCTTACTGTTAACTTGTGTTTAATTAATTAGTTTTCTGGTTGTTAACTTGTGTTTAGTTAACATCTCTTTTGTGTATCTGTTTAGGTTTTTTTGTATTTCTAGAAGATATTGTTTTCTTATCAGTCTTTAATTAAAGACTCGCTTTGTGTTAATCTCTCGTCTTAGTGGTTGTCTCTGCGTGTGGGGTCTCTGTCTCTCTCTCTCTCTCTCTCTCTCTCTCTCTCTCTCTCTCTCTCTCTCTCTCTCTCTCTCTCTCTCTCTCTCTCTCTCTCGGGTTATCACCCAGCCACCATAACACAGATGGAGAAGAAGAAAAGGTTGTCTGACCAGCAATCCTATTTATTGTCTCTCTAACAAGAACAACCATTGAGTTTAAATCCAGCAGGCTGAAGTCCAACTGAAAATATTAAGCTAACTAATCAAACATTTTCCAGAAATCTCACCCCAGAACAAGAAGCTAAAAAAGTTTAAAGAGTGATGGTGTGGTGATGGTGACGATGCTGGTGGTTATGTTGATTGACAAGATAGAGGAGAAAAATTAAAATTACATGCCAAGAAGTGAATCATCTGTTAGATCAGATACTGTGTCTGACGTTACTCTGTCAGACTTGAACTTACTGAGAAAAAACAAACAGCCCTCTCAAAAACAGGCCGTGATGCTCAGTTTATGTTGTGCTCAGCCTCCTCTAACTCAGTTCGCAGCAGCTCTGTCAGTCTGTGAATCACCAGCAGCAGCATATGTGTGGTGTCAGAACTCATGCTCAAAGAGACACCGGACCTCTGAGTAGGATTTCAAACCTGTCAGTCGTGTACTCGAGGCCAACCGCACAGAAAGTACATCTTCAGATGTAATATGCTCCGCTTTTGTACACGCGCTGCGACTATTAAGTTGTTCTCCAGGTGCTTCATTTACATTTGATGTTCTCAGTCTTCATCCTCTGTTTCACCGGAGCCCTCTATAAATGAATCATTTTTACAACGGTTTGAAATGCGTTTGCCAGAAAGACAACAGCAAAATGACACAACACAAAAAAAGCACATCATCACAGATGAATAACAAACTATTTTTGAGCAGTGCTAAATAGGCTGGCTTACTTGAATATCAAACAGGCCAACCCTTTGACAACAGATGTAAATCACTGGTGTGCACTCCAGCAAAATGCTTCATTTTGAATTTTTTGAACTAGAAAGGTGGATAACTGACCACAGTTTGTTTGCATAGTTAAGGTTTTCCTTCTCAATGATTTTATTGTCCCGTGAGTTGTAATCGTACTCAGCTTTTCTTTGTTTCATGAGATAAGAAATGTCTTATTTTTTAAATTAAGTGCAACATTTTATTTAAGCATTCTCAAAGTGATTGCATAACTTGAAGGATTGTTTTTTACACATCTGTGAATTTTATCTCTTATCACATATCTTTTTCTACTCACCCACGAACTTAAATTTCTGCACGTAAAAGAAGGTCATATCAATTGCAGGTGATTTCTGAACATCATTTCCCCAGCTCAGTGATTCACACCCTGCAAATCTCCACAATCTCTGGACTCCTCTTCATCATCATTGTCATCATCCTGTTTATTACCATGCTATTTGACCTGAGTGGTTATTGCCCACACCTGAAAAATCTGTGACTGCACAACTCTGTGAACTTCAGACCCTGAGCATATATATATATATATATGACACCTTTAAGCCACAAAAGTACTAATTTACTCCACAAGTGTCATTCCACTTAGTCAAGTGTCCTCACAGTGCTCTGGGCCAATGTGCAGTACATAGTAAAATACTCTACACATCCATTTCCAACTTGAAATTTAATGCATACTCTCACAGTACACACAACTATAAAATGTAATATGAATGTAAATTTTCAACACCTGCCAAAACTTTGCTGTAAACTCTCCCAAAAGGCCCACTTTGCAACTCTTGCTCATACCTTTAAATCATCACCCTTCAACATGTCTTGGCTCAGATCCTTATTCATAGTTTATGATTTCACATTTTACCAGCTTCAAGGTTTTATCGATTACAGGTTGGCCAACTGTTTATGGCTTTGTTGCTGGCACCCTTGAAAGGGCTCCACATTTGAATGTTTACTGTGTACGCTCTACTGAACGGGCGGTTGTTGGAATGCAGACCGTGTCGACTCTAAACTGGTGGGCTGAAACAAGGCTGTACACAAACTTTTGATTGGGATTTAGATTTCCACATGTTACTCCCTGACTCCAAGCACCTGTTTGGATTCATGGACCAAGGCTGTGCCATTCTATACCAGCTTCACCACATACCTGGAACAAAAAATAGGTTTGTCATCCTTAAAAACAACCCATGTGGTTGGTGATTCAGTATTTTTGCCATCCATGGTTTATGAGATTAAGATTTGGTGATGTTTAGGCAACTAAAACTCCTTGGTGAGTGAAAGTTGCTAGTGTTCTTCAACAACATTTTTTGGTTATATTTGTTGAAATTCTCCTTACAACCTGACTGCAATCAATAAATCAAAATCTTTGACAAAAGAAAGGGAAAAAAAATCCAGCTGTCGCAAGACTGTAATAAGCTGTTTCAGCCTGAATGATGACTTTTTCGCAATAGTTAGGGACTTTTGAGACTAATACTGCTAGCTACTTTCACCGAAAAAAGTTGGCACTGGGCTAGGTTTTTCGGATGGGTAATTTCCAGCATTAATCCAGCACACTCTTGCTAGTTTCTCAGCATTATGAACCCTTGCTTTAAGGTCTCAGTATGCTTCAGACAAACTTGTTGTACAGTGTGCCATCTGACCACTTCTAAAGTGTTGATACCTGCTCCAAATGGTCACACCTGAAGCCTGTCATCATAGAGATGGGAGGAATGGGAAAAGTTGTACAAATGGGGTATCTCTCCTTGAAGGCAGTGAAGATGACTAAAGAGAGCTTGATAGAGAAGTACAAACTCCACCCTCTTTCACATCTGATGATTCGGAAAGTTACAGATATTGGGCCGAGTTCTCCCATGACTCCACCTTTGGAAAGGGGGCTCAGATATCATTATGAGCACTTCTTTTGAAGTATACCTGAGAGCGATGCACGGATCAACCCACCCCACATGTCCCAGGTAAGCTTATTAGAAAATATGTTTTGTTTTTTCAAAAAGTGACATAGCAGCATTCAGTGTAAGTTATTAGTAACTTACAGAAACACTGTGTGCAACAGTTCACTTTCTCTTCCCGTCCTCTGACTCTCTCTCTCAAATACACACATCAGCTGTTGTGACAGCATGTAATTGTAGCATCACATGCCATCACCACATAATGCACTGTGAAGAGGTCGTGGTCATTTCACACATTTCTGTCAGATCACATTGCTAAAGCACACAGGCAGCCTTGCGTGGTGCGGCTTGGCTCTCATAACAGGTTGCAGTTAATAAAAAACCATGACCTGCACATCACTAATACCTGATGTCAATTTGTACTGTCAAACATTCACCCTGACTTCCAGCGCTATGACATCCCACAATGTTTGCCTTTGTTTCTGATTGAGGAAAATCTTCACGACCAAAAGTGGTTGCTTGTCAGCAGTATGTTAACACTGACATATAGGTGAACAAACTGCAGATGATGACTTATACTCCCGCAACAACATAACTTATTTGACTTAAGAACTTCAAATTTGATATGATGGTTGGCAGTGTGCTCTAGCTGTGCCTTTTAGGGGTTAGACGTGGACATTTTTTTCAAAATTTTAGCTAAAAACTATGATTCTTTTTTAACTTCAACTTTATTTTCAGATAAGATAAGATAAGATGAACCTTTATTAATCCCCGGAGGGAAATTCGGGTGTCTTAGCAGCATCAACAGTACAGATAAAACAGTACAGTAAAAAGAAAAGAGAAGGTGCAGTAAATGAAAAAGGTGCAATAAGAAAATGACAGAAAAAAAAGAACAGAACAGAAAAGAAAGTGCAGCAGGTGGTGGGTATTGTATATGCACAGCAATTATATGAATATATAATTATATGAATATATACATTTGAAAAAATGGACAGATGATCAAGCACATGGGGGTCAGACCTGGTTATGGAGCCTATGGCCACCAGAAGGAAGGACTGACCCAGACGGTTGAGTGTGCTGAGGGATCAGCTCTGGCTGAATGTACTCCTCATCTACCAGTTGTCAAGAGGGGGTGGGAGACTAAACGTCTTTAACTTAGAAGCTTCAGTTTTGGTATGATGGTTGACATTATGGTGTAGTTGTACCTTTTGGGTGTCCAGGGTGCCCAAAGATTTGAAATTTTGGCCAAAAACGTTTTTCAATTTCAGTTTTTGACTTAGGAACTTCGAAGTTGGTATGATGCTTGACAGTGTTGCAAGAGTGAATTTAGCAAGGTAGTTGCTGTTGTTGTTTTGGTGAGGACAGTGTCCATTCAACCCTACTCTGTTGCTCACAACAATTGGGCCCAGCCCTGACTTATCTGTCCTCTCACACTCTCTTTATTTAGTTGTAGGATCTCACTGTGTTATCTGGCTCTCTTCTGACTCCATCTGACTCCTACAAACTACTTTCCATAGCTATCATGCATTTATACTGTATTTCAGGTTTACCTTTTCTTTCCCTCTCTCTCTCATGAGACTGCAAATCAATGTGGTTATCAATAATTCTCTGCAACAGTGTCATCAAGTCTCTTTCCAATCCATTTGTCACACATGTGAAATGATTCTGATTCTGGAAATCTCTTCAGGGAACTGGATTGCAATTCATTTTTCATGTTGAACTTTGCCGGAGATCAACATCTCTTGGTTATAATGAGATTGCATCTCCACGGACTATGAATTATTTCTGAGAGTTTTCAGCTCCCATGATATGAAAATGCCAGCTTGCTCTTAAGGGAGCAACATCGCAATCAATTTTCCTCATGCTAAAGTGAAAATGTCAAGAAGTTTCAATGTTGATTTGCCCAAAGGCACTTATGGTTGAGTTGAAGCTCATTATAGTGTGTATATCAGTACTGCAGAACTATACTGCATTAGGGCTGCAACTAATGATTATTTTCATTGTTGATTAATCTGTTGATTATTTTCTCAACCAATCAATTAGTGTCTGCTTTATAAAATGTCAGATGGTGAAAAATGTGCAGTGTTTCCCAAAGACCAAGATGACATCCTAAAATGTCTTGTTTTGTACAGAGTTCGCAGGTTTTCAGTTTACTGTCATAGTGGAGTAAACAAACCAGAAAATATTCACATTTAAGAAGCTGGAATCAGATATTTTTGACTTCTTAAAAAATGACTGATTAATTGATTATCAAACTTGTTGACAACTTATTGATTTATCGATTAATTGTTGCAGCTCTGCTGTATGTAACATTGGTGTCTGAAGAAGGGTTTTTTTTTTTCTCCTTTTATCTGAAAATACAAATCTCTCTGTACAAATTCTTGCTTTGTATGACAGCATGTACAGAGAGAGTTGATTTAAACTCACCAGTCACTTTATTAGGTATACTTGTTCTAATCTAAACCTAAATCTTAACATGTCAGCCAATTGTGTGGCAGCATCTCATTGCATTGGGACATGTTTACATGTTCAAGATGATCTACTAAAGATCAGACCAAGCATTAGAATGGGAAACAAAAAGTAATTCAAACTGTTTTCTTGAACATGACAGTGCCTATTATCACATGGCATCAACAGTCACCAGGCCTCAATCCAATAGAGCATCTTTGGGATGTGGGGGAACAAGAGATTTGCATCATGGATTTGCAGCTGATAAATCTGCAGCAGCCTTGTGATGCCAGCATGTCAACATGGAGTAAAATCTTTGAGGAATGTTGACGTTATGTGCTATAACTTACTATAACTAACTAAGCTAAATATTTTTGCATATGTAGGCTGCGTTTGCAAAAACATTTCTGACTCTATAATTATCCCAAGATCACTTGGTGATGAATGATTCTAATGGCTTGCCTTGTAAATAATTCATGTGCATACAAAAGGACTGTGCCTTTATTTAGGTTATTTATGATTCATTTGGCCTAAAACACAATATATAATTATGTATAATACAGACATACAATGCTTCTATGACTTCAAAATGAATGTTTACCCTGAATTGTTTTTGTCAATTTGAAGATGTAAATAAATTATTTATAATAATATAAATAATTATTATTTTTTCTAGTAAGTACTATAGCTCTAATAAAATCATGTAGTGCTTAAAACAATTACTTATTTCAACAAAGTAAACCAAAGTTGTTATAGCAACGTGTAAGCAAACAGATGCCTTATTACACATAACTGTGTCTCTGTGCACCCAGTGATTTAAGTCTGATATTCATTCTTCATTTGTTTCTTTACTTCTCTCACCAGATAGTCACATCATGTTCGATGCTGTATCTGGTAGTGAAAAGTGGGGTTTAACACACAGGTTGTAGCGGGCTCAGTTTTAAAGCTAGCTACTGTAGCTAACATATAAAACTAAAAATAATAAGGAATCCATCGGTACCAATCATGTCAAACTAGCTTGTCAAGAAAGAGGTTAAATGATGCTATAAAGCTGCACTAAATTTTGGCAAGGAAAAACTCATTGCCATGTTCAAAGGGTCCCTTGACCTCTGACCTCATGATATGCGAATGAAAATGGGTTCTCTGGATACCCACGAGGCTCCCCTTCATGACGTGCCCACTTTACGATAATCACATGCAGTTTGGGGCAAGTCATAGTCAAGTCAGCACACTGACACACTGACAGCTGTTGTTGTCTGTTGGGCTGCAGTTTGCCATGTTATGATTTGAGCATATTTTTCATGCTAAATGCAGAACCTGTGAGAGTTTCTGGACAATATTTGTCATTGTTTTGTGTTGTTAACTGATTTTTAATAATAAATATATACATACAGTTGCATAAAGTTAGCGCATTTCCCCACTCTCATGTTGATAAGAATATTAAACAAATCCGTCTTTAAGGTACATTTTGAAAGATGAAAAATGTGCAATTAATTTGCGATTAATCATGGACAATCATGCGATTAATTATGATTAAATATTGTAATTGACAGCTCTAGTTTACGTGCATAGATTTGTGGCAGACAGTGACTCAGATTGCACAAAAAGTAGTGCTTCAGTGTTGGATGTTATATAAATGCAACTGCAGACTTTGCTGATTCAGATTTTTTGCAAATGGCGGTGTGTTTTTTATACTATGACAGTTTTCCTTAAATTAGATTTAAAATACTGCAATATATTGAATTGTAATTCCTATCACAATAAGTGTTGTATCGCCAGATTTTTGCAATATACAATGCTAATATGTGGGTTTGTTGAGGATGAGGGACCCCTTACAATTTAATGTTGGATGCATTGCCAATATTCTGTATATTTAAAAAATGATAAGTGCAGTTTTAAGAAAAAAAAGATTTATCTGACAAATAAACCATTGAAACGACTGTATAACCAGATTTATTGTCTACTTGGCTTGGCTGAATGTATCATTAGTGCACTGTTAATTGTGACCGTGTAAAAACGTGTTTTGCAATGATGTAAAGCTGCTACAGATCTTATTAATGCATTTCGTGAGTTAAGCAGATACAGCAGTTACCCTTCCCCTCCAGGCCTACATTAAAATACACCAGGGCTGTAGGTCTTTCTTGTTGTATTTCACAAAAGCCAGGTCATTTGAAGAAGAATGACTATGTTTATACCCGCCTCATGCCACTTTTGGTGAATGTGTGTCGCCTGAAGCCGGTCATCCCAGCCGAATAAGGCAAACCAGACCCCTTCTCCACTTGTCTGATAAATGGCTCCGGCCCAATTCCCTTGCTTTGCTTTTTTATGCCGTCACCTGTCTTTGATGTCATCAGATAATTGCTCCTTTTAGAATTCGGAAAGGGCCACTCAGCGCTCATGGGATAGAAGGGTATCCATGGTGACAATCTTTGTTATTCCACACCGCAAACAACTGTTTATTGTGCCCTGGAAGAGGAAAACGCTTTTGAGTAGAGATACTGCACATCTGGGGCTGAGAAGAAAGGGAGACGGAGTGAGAGAGGGAGGGATGGAAATAGAAAGGGGGAATAAGAAGAGCTGAACTAGAAAGATCCCATTTGTGTGTGAGAGACAGAGAGAAAGAGAGACAGAGTACTTAATGGATCGTAACTGCTCAGGGAGGAAAAGTGAGGGTTCAGTGAGGCTGCTGAAAGGAAAAACAAATTCACAAGACCTTCTTCCCCAATTTTTTTTCTTGAGTTCCCAAAGGATCTTAACATACAGAGCATTGATCCTGACCAGGCAGGATGGATATTGATACACTCTAGATTGCTGGATAAATGCAAGAATGATATGTATATGACAGACTGTAATAACATGTCTCTCAAAATGAACATATGATGTATTACAGCAATTTTTCTCATGTACTTCTACTGTACCAGTGCACTACTGCTTTCGCTACCCTTTTCCTCTTGTATTATTATTATTAATGATTGCACACACCCACAATGTGGATGATTTCAGCTCCACCATTTGTAAGGCTGTCATTCTGCTGTATTCCTCAGCCCCATCAGTCGCCCTCTCTTTTCTTGTATTAGACTTGATGACTGTGCTAAACTCCATTATCCGTCAAAGCACTTTGAATTACAATCCTCTTCACACTCCAGTGCAAAGAAATTGGCCATCTCACATTTTGGAGTTATTACCATTGGACATTGCCAAATGCAATTATGACAGAAAATACATGGCTTCCAGCTACATGACTGACTTTGAGAGGCTGCCGTATCAACTTTATTGTAACTCTACAAGGTGATGAGAGTCATATTATTAATGCACCTCATTAATTTAGGAAGCACATAGCTGCCGGTGAAACAAGTGAACCCAGTTAGGGTTTTAAAGAACTATAAGTCTGCTTTATATATCAGGTATTCTGTGAGACTTTTCTCTGATATTATATGGAGGACCGAGCCAACTAAAATCAAAAATATAATAAATAAATAACCTGATAGATAAGTAAATAACGGTATGCCGTTAAATGGACTAAAAATAATATTAAAATAAATGTAGGCATTAATTGACATGAAATTGACATTCACACATAATTGTTATTTTTTTTAATTTAATTTGCTTCTTTATTTATTTGACTTTGTATTAATTCTTTATTCATCTATGCTTCTATTTGATTTTCCCTTTTTTTATTTTTGTATTTATTTGTTTATTTTTAGTTGCATTTAAAGGTATTTATTTTTAATTTATTTTTGAATGTATTTATTCATCATCAAATGTATGTATTGATTTATTTCTGCATGATCAGGGTTTTTCCTTTGCATTTCCCCCCATTTTATTTCTCCGAACTTATTTACTTCTGTAGCTTTTTTTTTTTTTTTATACATTTCTTTATGCAATTCTGCTTTATTATGCAAATGAGGGACTGTTATTCAGTCATGGGGTCAATGTTTTGCCTATTGGTTGATCGAGTGCATAGATCAACTATACAAGCTAGCTAATGCTGTCTGTTTATCAAAAACTGTCTGTTTTTGAAACCACCTACTACATACTACTGAGGACCGCAGTATGTAGTATTTACTGTATATTGCATACTGCGTATGTTCCTCAGTAGTATGCAGTATGCCATGGTTAAAACAATGTATTTTGCAGTATGCTACACCAGGCTTTAGCCTTTAAAGCAGTTCTTAAAGCACTGGACAACAAAAACAAACTTGTACTGGGGTTGTAATATTATCAAAAAATACAACTTTGACTTTGTGGTTTATGGTATGTTTGTTTACTTAATAAGAAACTGCAAGTTTAAACTATTTATTCCAACAGCTCATAGTGAAATAAGAAAAACAGGATCATGAACGAGGGGAGACAGGAAAACTACCACCACTCTGCAGCCTGTCTGTTAGCATCAGCAAGCCACACCTGCAGGCGATTGTGGAGCTTAAACATAGATTCCTGATAATTTATAATGGACATTCATGTTGTGATATTTAAACAAACTATGAGGAGAAAATGTTCAATTCACCATCTAATATTAAAAAACACTGTTAACATTCAAAATCTACACAGTTGATTCCTCACCTCAAAAGTTTCTGAAGTGAATTTAAATGATGAAATAAATACAAACAATATAAAAAAATAAGCCATTTTGGCTGCAGCTGTGGGTGCAACGGTAGTCTGTAGTGAGCGTTGCATTGTGGGATAGGCCTGGGCTTATCAATCTAAATATTGATAGTGTCGATACCAAGGAGCGTATCGTATCGGATCGATACTAGTATGATGTGAAAAAGTATAGAAGAGTAGATTATAGAATATAGATAGGAAGATAGGAATTAATGTAAAGTTAAATAAGTAAAGAAGCAAATGAAAATGGAAATATCAATGTATATGCCATTTTATCAGTTAATTTTTGTCTTCATTTATTTTCAATATTTTTGGTACATATAGTTTATTTATTTATTTATTTAACTATTGAGGCATTTATTTATTTACTTTGGATTTTGGCGGGTTCCATCCTTATTACATCTTTATTGCAAAGCCTACAGTGATTTGAAAGACAGAGGATGAATTACTGATCAACTGAGGATGTTGAAAGCAGTTCACAGCGGGTTATTTGATGTGATTGATTGATTTTTAAGAACTTCACAGAAAAACACACTCAGAAGAAGGCGATGATTACATATTTTCAGTAAACAAGTTGGAAGCTATATCGTGTGAAAATGCTCCCTGTCTACAGTCATCTGTGAACAATCTGCCCACATCATGTTCCTTGTTGTATATGCTGAACCATTACCAGGAGCACTTATTTCACTGGATCCTCAAAGATATCCCTGAGGTTTGGAGCAGCAATCACTTTCCTGCGCTGCATCTTAATGACGGAGCAGAGGAGAGATTGTGGCTCTCTGAGGAGTTGGGAAGGGGAAGGGTGAGAGGATTTGGGTAAAATAGAGTGCAGTGGAGAGGAGACAAAGTTAGACTGAGGCTGGAGAAGAGAGGAGAGGAAAGGTGGCAAGAGGAGGAGAAAAGTAAAGAAGGAAGGGGGAAATTTTGATAACAGAAAATGGGAAAGAGGACAAGCAGTGATCATATGGTGGTTGTCCGTGCCTTAATCCAGATTTGTCGATTTTGGATCTCAGCCCTTCAGGATACTCAGCCTTACCTTTTGTCTCTTTCTCAGTCTGTTTGAATGAGTCTGTTCTCTTTCCAGGTCTTTGTGTTAGAGAGGAGCTTGTGTGGCCTGTTATGGCTGCATCTGGAAGTTGGTTGATGTCTTCCCAAATCCATATTCTTCATATATCTTTACAGTCAATCTTTTTTCTTTCTGTTGACATTGTTATGGCCACTCACTTGGAGTTGATAGGCAGGTCAACAGTCAACAAACAGATGCTTTGACATAAGAGACAGCTGGGTTTTTTTTTTTTTTTTGTTTCCTTCAAAGAAACATTTTTGTTTTTTAAAAGCATGACCACGATCATTTCCTGACCTCAACCCCATGGTTATTGTTTGTAACCACGATGATGAAGGTCTGTGAAACCTCAACAAAGTTGTGATTTTAACCCAAACCAAGAAATGTTTATGCTCATTTTCAGGTTCATACTTTACTTTGGGTTTCTACATGTTTACATGCTTTAATGTTTAAAAAACATTATTTTTATCATACTGTCTGTCTGAATATACCTGTATTCACCCTCCATCTGAAACAATTTCAGCACCTGTATCTTTAAGACCCCCTCCTGAAAAAGCCCAGTCTGGGCTTGCGGGAAAAATATGATGCACCTTTGCAAGTAAAAAAGTAAGCTCTTAAGCTGTTGGTGGTATATTCTAACGAACCTGCATATGACATAGGAAATGAAGCCAAATCTGAACGGCTTGTCTGATGTATGCAGCCCACAAAAAACTGACTGCATTGCATTGCACTGAAAAAGTGAGTTTTTCATGATATGTCCCATCTAACTAAGTTAACTCTAAGTTGGAGAGGAGAGGGGATTTTAACTTGAAACATGCTCTTTTCTTAAAGTTAACCTAACAGTAAGTTATATTTGTGCTTAAACCTAACCAAACCTCAACCATAGTGCCGTCAGACCATAAAACAGAGATTTGTAATGGCTTTGAGGTACAGACCTGCTGATAGAGGTGTCAGATAAGAAAATGCTTGTATAATTCATCCTGGATGGCAGTAACAATTTTGTTGTTAGATTTGGAGGATTTCTATATATTTTTTGTAGTTTTTCATACATCAAACTAGGAATGTGACTTTGAGGAACTATTCCCACTGATTAATAAACTTGCAGCAACACCGGTGTTACCGATTACACCGGACATTTTACAATTAAAGATGACAGTCAATATGTGTAGAGTGCTTATTTTGATCTGTACAGCTGTCCCTGCAGGACTGCAGGTTTCCATCCAGCACTGCTCAGCTGTGACCGCTCTGTCCTGTGCTGTGTCTTTTTATCTCCACACATAGTGTTGTGTGTTCCTTCAAAGCAACTCAGTTTTGGTTTCATTGGTCCACAGAATATTTTGCCAGTAGTGCTGTGGAACATCCAGGTGCTCTTTTGCAAACTTCAAACATGCAGCAATGCTTTTTTTGGACAGCAGTGGCTTCCTCCATGGTGTCCTCCCATGAACTCCATTCTTGTTTAATGTTTTACTTATTGTAGATCTGTCAACAAAAATGTTAGCATGTGCCAGAGATTTCTGTATGTCATAGCTGAGGCTCTAGGATTCTTCTTCACCTCATTGAGCGCTGTGCTCTTGTGGTCATCTGTACACCTAGGGAGAGTATCAACAGTGCTGAACTTTCACCATTTGTAGACAATCTGTCTTACAGTGGACACATGAACATCAAGGCTTTTAGAGACACTTTTGTAACCCTTTCCAGCTTCATACAAGTCGATAATTTTTGATTGTAGGTCTTCTGAGAGCTCTTTTGTGCTGGTTCACATCAGGCAATGCTTCTTAACAACAGCTAACTCAGCTGTGTGTTTTTTATAGGGCAGGGCAGCTTTAACCAACACCTCCAATCTCATCACATCGATTGGACTCCAGGTTGGCTGACTCCTGGCTCCAATTAGCTCTTGCAGAAGTCATTAGCCTAGGGGTTCGCATACTTTTTCCACCCTGCACTGTGAAGGTTTACATGTTGTGTTCAATAAAAACATGAAAACATATAATTTTCTGTGCAGTATTAAATTGAAGCAGACTGTTTGTCTATTGTTGTGACTTAGATGAAGATCAGAACACATTTTATGACCAATTGATGAAGAAATCCAAGTAATCATGAAGGGTCAGAAATAGAGGATATATGCTGTACGTATTGTAAAGCCATTTGAGACAAATGTGTAATTTTTGATTTTGATACAGTATACATAAAACTGACAAAAGTGTAAAGGCAAAGAGTAGAGGGAGATGGGGAGAAAGGAGAAAAATAGGATAGCATTAGTGAAAGAGTGAAAAATTGAAAAGTCCTGTGAAATGAAAGAGAATACAAGAGGGGAAAAGAGAGTAAGTGAAAGATAATGATGCTGGAGCTTGAGGAAGAAAAAGCAGGAGTGATAAAAAGAAGAGAGAATTTTAGGCAAAGCAGAATAAAGTCTCCAGTGTTATGTGCGTGCATGAATGTGTGTTTTTTCCAAGAGTGCATATGTGTACTTGCATAAAGTAAGAAGCCTCGGAGCATTTTAAGAGCCAAACCTCTCTGGTTTCCAATTTGCAGAAGTCTTGCTCTCCCCCTGGAGTTTCACACGGTGAATTCTTGTCATTTTGCGAGGCTGAGTTTTGCAATCAGTGCCGTGTATTGTTCACACATCTCTGATAATCCTGCTCTAGTCCTGGTGGATTACAGCAGGAGATTCCTCTGAGGTGTTGAGGCTCAACTTTATTGATACTCAGTGTTGTCTGAGAGAAAATGTTCTGGTTTAGCAGGAGGAGAAAGAATCTGATATATATTATTTCACTGTCTGCAGCCACGATCCATTTTCCCTATAATTTGTCACTGCCGCTCATCCCAACTGACATATTGCACTTAAAAACATGACAATATGTAAGGGCAGATGACTGCAGCTTTACATCAAAGTAAACCAATCAAAGGAGATGTGTGGTGCACATAATCACATTCATGATAGTCTGTAAGCTTGTCTGCATAATTCAGATTTTGTCAAACAGCATATTTTATCCGCTGTATACTTTCTCCTTTCCTGTAGTTTTCCTTCTTGTGTTATTAAAGGAGGAGACCTCTTTATTACACTGTCAGGAATGAAAATTCATCCTACTGCTGAAGCGAACATATGACCTTGAAATATAAAAGTGTCACTGTTCAGATTTACTGACATCTAAATGAGTTTGGGTTGAATACATTCATTCCTCGGATTCATGCTTATATGGATATGATGACAGGTATAAGATACAGCTTTAGCAATATCAATCATTTTTTTGTTGCATGAATAAAGACAGGAATGATATGGGAAAATGCTGAATTTATAACTCTCAGCACCTCATAACATAGTCAGTTTTCACATGTCACATGATGTGAAATCTGGGGCTCAAATGTATTGGCTGTATAGTTATTCAAATGTGGCCTTGCCAGCTTAGTGTCACATGATAAACCGTTAAGTCATGGAACTATGAATGACCGTCCTCATCCCCGCTGCCTTTAACACAAAGAGTTCAACCACATGTCATATGCATCATTTTTGCATTACATGGAATCATTTTTAATCTCAGTGCTCAGCCACTATTTAGCATTAAACCTTCATGAGCGCACACACACATAAAGGCAAACCAAACGTGGTTTTCCTCCTATTGCACATTTCATACGCAGTGGCAAATCAAAGTGCTTCAGAAATTGCATAAAAGAAATGAGATATCATCAAAAGTAACAAGAATAAGCCATTAAACTGAGCTTGATGAGCAGTTGTGAATCCAAGATGGAGATAAAAATGAAGTCCCGTGGCAGTTCGGACCACAGTATAAGAAGTGGACGTAGTCACTGTGACTTCACCCATTTGTTTAAAGCCTTTAGTTTTGAATTTTGGCCATTGCCATCTTGGTTTCTTGCAACAAAAAGTAAGGGTGGCGCTAAATACAACCAAAGGCTGTATAGGACATTTTAGGTGACCAAAAGGTTATAATTATATGTCATGAACTGAAAACACACTCCCAAACCAGACAACGTCATAATAGTGACCTGCCAATCACAAGGTAGCCATGCCTTAAAGCATACCTGCTTTATCAGCTATTTGACTTTAAATGGGACCATAATTTACTAAATGAACATCATTCTGTATTGAAGAACACTTGAAACTTGTGATTTAGACATAAACTCATGTTTGCAATGTTTACTGAGGTAATAAATCAAGTGAGAAGTAGGGTAATTTTCTCATAGACCTCTGTATAATCAGACTTTTTTTTTTTTACAACCAGAGGGGTTGTCCCTTGCTGGCTGTTAATGCAAGTTAAATACACTTCCACATTGGGTTCAAATTTCAGACCCCAGAGTTGTCCACTGGTCCAGACAGGCTAATATACATTTGGTGCTCTTACAGTCTGCATACAGTGATGCTCAGTTCTGCATCCTCACTGCTACAGCCTCCTCTTTTATCAGCATTTAGTTGTGTTTTTATTTATTTGTGTTTTTTTATTTTGTTGTTTTTTTGTTTTTTTACCTCAAGAACAACTTAGGAAAAGTAAAAAACTTCAGTAGACTGTGTGAGTCCACCCTCTGAAGTATAAAATGCCTTCCATTGTGGGTTCCTAGTCTTAACAGTAGCAGCAAAAATAATGTTTTAGGATTTTCCACAGTTTAAATTTAGTGGTCTTGCCAAAGGCATTTTGTTGTTTTCTTCTTCAAACGTTAACCAGCTGTGACGCTTCTGCCATTTCTCATTAAATGTGGTCGTGACCCTCTTCTCCACGCTTCTTTCTCCCCCTCCTCATGGTAATTGACAGCTTCAGTTATGTTTGTTTGCTTCCTCTTCTTATCGCTCTTTTTTCGTTGAGGCCGTTTGCATCAAGATGATAGAACCTCATCCTACAGTGTGGCTGAGCTTTTCCTCTTTATGTGCAACCCAATGCCACAATGTGCAGTTTAAAGGGTATAGCACTCGATGTGATGGCGAGAGGCCAGTCCATGGCACTGTGTTAACGATTTTTTATTTATTTATTTATTTTAACACAATACCCTCGAGATGAAAGACGACAAGCTGATAGAATGAAATGAAACTCATGACTGAAACTGCAACATGATATCTGTGTATTTGGGTCTGTGCATGCATAATGTATGCATACATACAAACACACATGCATGTGCACAAATATCTCCACTGAATCTCAGAAAAGGAGAATTATTGGGGAGTATTTTAACTGTATACAGAGTTTGCACTGCCTCTGCAAACTTGGTATATTTCTCCTGGGTCTGCATAATTAATGGGTGCTGAGGCAGGCATACTTTGTCACTATACCATATGTAGTATACACTGCCCGTTCCCATTTTGTATATAGTGTTCCCTCATTCTTCCTGTAGGGTATTTTTCTTTGCTTATCATCCATATGTGCTCATTTTCACATATTCTTTGTACTCTAGTATTTTACCATTCAGTGATGGATCAGTTTTTCATTTTAAATAAAAAAAAATGCTGTCCCCGGATACAAAGTGCAGAACACCTAATCACATGCTCAGTCCTCAGAAAAAATAGCCGCCTCATATTACTTGAAGTTTATATGTGTTGGACGTGAATTATTAGGGGCCTGTTACATTGTGAAAGTGGAAGTGAAAGTGAAACTTAAAAGCAACACATTCTAACACCTTGTTAAAACTGGATGAAACGTCACCTTTTGAACACAAACAAAAAGGCTTCTTCAGGTTTAGGTTACAAAACTACAACTTATTTAGGTTTAGGCAAAAAACCTACAACTTCTTTAGGTTTTAGGGAAAAAAACCTACAACTTCTTTAGGTTTTAGGGGAAAAAAAACAGTTTTAGGCAATAAAACAACAACTTCACTTCTTTAGATTTAGGCAACAAAGCTGCAACTTCTTTATGTTTAGGCAAACAAACAAACACTTTAATTTAAGGAAAAACATGTTTTAGCTTAAAATAACTATGAACACAAAAACATCTACAGATTGTTGGTTTCATATACAATACCATAATTACTATGGTCGCTTGAAGTTCTGTTATGTTCTTTTTTACCTTCATTCGGTGATTATAAAACCTACTAGTGGGCATAGTAGGCCCCTGCTGACCCACATCTATGGGACTTATAGCGATTTATAACACCTATTTAACCACCACCACTGTAACGCATTGCTTTCTTTTTGTACCATGATGTGATGTATTAAGTTTCTGATACTGTAATGTTATGATGTTAAGTGTTTTGTGCTTTCCAGTGTTACACTGCTACAGTGGATGACTGTATTTTGGAGGATTAATGTAAACTTTTAAGTGACTGGAATGTCTTATGTTTGATAAAAAGACAATTTCTGGTAGATAAGTAAATTGATGCTGTGCAATACAGTCAATCATTTTGTTTACTTTTGTGTAAGTTACACAATTTTTATCATAGCTATCTGTGTTATCTTTGAGGAAATTGCTATAGCATGCACTGTTTTGATGAGACGAGAATTATTTTGACCATTTTATTTCGATTAAAATTCAGTGACGAATATATACATTATTGTGACACCCTGATATACCAACCCAATCTCATGGGAAGACATATAAATACCACGACATTACAAAGACATTACATGTCTCACAGAACACATTTCAGGCTTTTTACATCATTTGTGCACCACGCAACAAAGCTATGGTGATGGCTGCAGTTAGGTTTAGGCAATCAAAACCACCTGTTTAGGTATTAGGAAAAACATCATAGTTAGGCTTAAAATAGATAAGAAAGCTAAATAAAATACATATAGAAACAATGTACCAGAGTTACTGAAAACGTCACTAACAACTTCAACAACACTTTGGGACATGAGCACCAGTCTCCTGGTTGAAAGTTTGTTGGACCCATCCACCTCCCCTCCTGCCTGCCATAAGCAGTCTTTCTCACTTTTTACTCTATGTCACTAACTGAGTGTAATATATATTTATTCACCCAAAATGACTTGCGAAATACTGTGTCTTTCATACGCCATTTAGTGCGACCGGACTGGTTATTGATGCATTACTGTATTTGACACGAGTGTTTTGTTTTACATGCTACTGTTGAGATGTCCACCATTAGAAATATAACATGTTGTGTTTAGAGTGCTGCACATTGAAGCTGTTAAATTGAACTGAAGCAGTCATAATATATACTTTAATAGTGTACGATATTGGTGTTGACATGATCAAATTCAAACAAATGGCTTGGAGGCGGGGAGATACTCTTGTACCAAATAGCCATGCCTCTCTTCATGACTCCTCTCTCTTTCTGTCCATCTCAATCTCTCTCAGAAAACATTTAAAGGGTCTCTCAACATTCAAGACAAGAGGTCATCTGACAGGCTGCGCTGCTCTGAAAAACGGAACAAGAGCGAAAGGTCAAGGATTTCTCGCAGCCAGACAGCAAGTGGGTGCTGCTCTTCTCTGACCTGTTTTTTCCTGTTGCTGTTAAGTGGAAGGTCTATGAGACTAGACTGTGGAGAGACGAGAGGAGAGTTGCTTGGGGAATAGTGAGAGAGGAGTAGAAGGGTGAAAACTGAGAGCATGGGAGGTGCACAAAAAAGAGATAAGGGCAAAGGGGAGGGAGAGGAGGTGCAAAGACCAAAACAGGGGGTAAGGGGTTGTGAGGATGATTCATGTGTATGCTCTCCATGACTCTGCCAGTCAGAATGCTGAAATTGGCCGAAAAATTTTTTGAACCCTACATTACTGGTTTTCTAAAAGCAAGAAACAAGAGAAAAACAGACGAAATTACAGAGAGCATTACAGAGAAAAACAAAGGAAATCATTTTGCTTTTAAATGATTTTAACCACTGTGGTTTGGGACCAGGACGGCTTAGGGGGTGGAATTTGTTAATAATACTGAAAAGTAGATATTGATCGGGATGCCTCCGAGACTGTTCCCTGTGGAGGTTTTCCAGGATTCTTCATGCTGGGAAGACACTCAGAACACACTGGAGGGATTATGTATCCAACTGAGGAACCCCCACGGGATCACATGCTACATTTAGTCACATGATGTCTTTATGAATAGTACATATCAGTAAAGCTGTGTGTTTATTGTCCCTTATGGATCTTCCATATGTCCCTAATATGATGTTGTGAGCCTGCAAGTACACGTGTCTCTGTTTGCACAAACTGCCATGCATGACTACCCACAGAGCTCTGTGCGAGCACTCTCACATACTATTAGTCTTTGTTAAATGCCATGGTCAGAGGATCATAAGATAAGCCCCCTGGCTGCTGTTAGCACTGCATGTATCTAATTGGCCTCCTTTAGAGGCTCAGTTTGCGAATGATGAAGTGTCAGCGAGCTCTTATCCTTTCGATACGAGGAACTGCAGCTGGGCTGCGACAGAGACTAATGGATAGACTTTGCCAAGGGGACTGCTGCTGCAGCTCTCCACTAAGACATATACACTAAATAAATCACACACACACATCGACGCAAAATACAAATAAGAGCATATTATACTTAGGTACACATGCACCCAGGCACACAGGGTGCACATAGGGTGCTGCTCATGTCCAGACATGACACAGTCACATAGAGTTTCCACATGCACACCAGGGCTAGACTGGCCATCTGGCCTGCTGGGTATTTTCCTGCTCGGCTGACATGCCTTTTGGGTCGGTCGTGGACATACACTCCTGATCAAAATCTTAAGACCAGTTAAAAAATTGCAAGAATTTACGTTTTGCACTGTTGTATCTTAAGAAGGTTCTAAGTAGAGTTTCAAAATGCAAAAAGAAGAAATGAGAGCAAGAGACTAAATGTTTTGAGCAGGCAATTTATTGAAAAGAACAATTTAACTGAAAATAGGCTGTTCATCAGCTGATCAAAAGTTTAAGACCATAGCTCAAAAAAACCCCTAAAACAGAAATTAAAGTCTCAAAAACAGACTCAGTAATGAGTAGCTCCACCATTATTGTTGATCACTTCAAAAATTCGTGTTGGCATGCTTGATGCGAGTGTTTCCAAAAGGCTTGTAGGAATGTTGCTCCAAGTGGTGAAGATGGCTTCACGAAGGGCATCCACTGTCTGGAACTGATGTCCATTTTTGTAAACTTCCCTTGCCATCCATCCCCAAATGTTCTCAATTGGATTTAGATCAGGGGAACATGCAGGATGATCCAAAAGAGTGATGTTATTCTCCTGAAAAAAATCCTTTGTCAGACGGGCATTGTGAATTGCAGCATTGTCCTGCTGAAAAACCCAGTCATCACCACACAGACGAGGGCCCTCAGTCATGAGGGATGCCCGCTGCAACATCTCCACGTAGCCAGCTGCTGTTTGACGCCCCTGCACAACCTGGAGCTCCATTGTTCCATTGAAGGAAAAAGCACCCCAGATCATGATGGCGCCCCCTCCGCTGTGCCGTGTTGAAAAAATCTCAGGTGGCATCTCCTTGTCATGCCAGTAGCGTTGGAAGCCATCAGGACCATCAAGGTTAAATTTTTTCTCATCAGAGAATAAAACTTTCTTCCAACTTTGAACGTCCCATGTTTGGTGCTCCCTTGCAAAGGCCAAACGGGCAATTTTGTGGCGTTGAAGGAGACGTGGTCTTTGAAGACGTTTTTTGTTTTTGAAGCCGTTCCTTTGCAGATGCCGTCTGATGGTTATTGGGCTGCAGTCAGCACCAGTAATGGCCTTAATTTGGGATGAGGATCGTCCCGTGTCTTGACGGACAGCCATTCGGATCCTCCGTCTCAGTGCCGGTGAGATTTTTTTGGGTCTACCACTTGATTTTTTTGTTCCATAAACCTCAGGATCTTTTAAGAAATGCAAAATGACTGTCTTACTGCGTCCAACCTCAGCAGCGATGGCACGCTGTGAGAGGCCTTGTCTATGCAGCACAACAATCCTGCCACGTTCGAAGGCAGTGAGTTTTTTTGCTTTTCCCATCAAGAGGTCTTGACAGTGTGATTACTTGACAGAAAATGACATGGAATCCAAATTTTTGCACAGATTTGGGCTTTTAAAGGATGTGGTCTTAAACTTTTGATCAGCTGATGAACACCCTATTTTAGTTAAATTGTTCTTTTCAGTAAATTGCCTGCTCAAAACATTTGGTCTCTTGTTCCCATTTCTTCTTTTTGCATTTTGAAACTCTACTTAGAACCTTCTTAAGATACAACAGTGCAAAATGCAAATTCTTGCAATTTTTTAACTGGTCTTAAGATTTTGATCAGGAGTGTATGTCGTTTTTTTTTTTTTTTTTTTTTTTTTTCAGGTAAATTGGCCTTACACTAGGCTGGCCTGACACAATCATATCTTTAAACACCTCCACCTTTGAGCTTTGTGTTGGCGGAGGAGAGCAGTCTATGTTTACGCCACAGCACAGTTTGAGCTTGTTTTTAAGCTGCTTCGCCACAGTGTGCAGTGCCCAAAGTTTTGCTAGATGCAGCGAAAAGCTGTCGTAGTGTGGCATAGGCCATTAGAAATAATTCAAAACACAGTGGTGCCGTTGTCGCGTATCCGCCCCGAACTCATGCCTCCGCACCCATGGGTGCTAGGACATTCAACTGCACTTCTTACAGGCTCTGGAACTCCCTCCCTCCACACATCTTTTGCAACATTCAAACGCCACCTCAAAACTCACCTGTTCAAACTGGCCTATTCACTGTAGTATCCATCATTCTGTGTCCTTCCCTCAACATTGTTCCTGTGTAACTGTGTCCCTCTCATACATGTCTGCCTGAATGTCTCTTGTTATCTTTGCTCTTCTGCTGTGTTTGTCATGTCTGTCTATTTTTATCTAATCAAGTCCATTTTTATGGAAATGGAGAGAACAAAGAGAAGGAAATACTAAAGCAGGAAAAAAAATACATAAATAAATAAAAACTGATGAATATTAGTTTATGCTTCATGTCAACTTCACACCAGAGGGGGAGGACCCCCTCCATTCTTTGGTTTTGAAATCCTCCCTTTTTTTTTAAGGTCTCAAGGTTGACAAGTATGCATATGTCATGAGAGATGAGATGAACACATTATGATTCCCTCGAGTTGGAAGAGTATTGCCTATACATACACATGCTCACAGCAACAGCTTCCTCATCTCAAGCCCCAAGCCTTCAGCTCAGACTTGAGCCAGGACTCCGATTAACCTCACACATGAGGATTTCTGCCTCTGCTTTCGGAGTAGAGTAGTGCACGGGCCTGAATTTTTGGCACAAGCCCGAGGCCGAAGACAATATTTTAACACCAAAACTATCTCTCTCTCTCTCTCTCTCTCTCTCTCTCTCTCTCTCTCTCTCTCTCTTTTTCTTGCTTTTTAACTGTTTCCTTTTGTGTCTCGCTCTTTTTTTGCACACATGTGGCCCCTCGACAATGGTGGCGCCATGTTCATCGTCTTCCTGCTTAAATTTATGGGCCTATCCATCACAAAGCATTAAGTCAGTGAAGTGATTGTATTACATCTCCCCACTGAAAAGTACACCCTAAAACAAAACTGTTGAATAATTGCTTAATGAATCAAGACAAGGGACAGGTTTATTTTAGACATGACCTGTGTTCTTAGTCAGAGATGAATTGTTAGCCTCTCTTTGAGCTTTATCTAATCAGGGATTTTTTTAGATTTTAAATTGTTGTGTTGTTGTTCACCATTCCATTGCTCCTCTAATATTTGACAGTGAAGTGATCAAATATTTCTAATATTAACCTCTTTGCATGCTTCATCTAGATTGCTTTATTCTTTTATTTATCTGGGACAATCAGAGACGTACTGGGACTGAAATTCAGCCTGGGACTTTGAGATGGAGAGACATTTCATGTGAGCGCCCATAGTGCTGACACTTTCTTGGCAGTAACTTTACCATTAACATAGTTTTTGTGGTATAAAGAGAATCTGATGTTGCTAAAGTTCTTCAAGACACTTAAGGATGTCTTGCTGACTCCAGCGTCCTCAGTTTGTATAAAAACATCACCACCTCACTGAATCAAAACAAGACCGGCCAGGCAAGTCTAGGTGAGCCGGAATACAAGTCACACTTTGTCACCTTTACGATGAAAATGAGTGAGCTTGTAAGAGTTCAACAAAAATGGGAACTCTCACTTGTATCCCTCCCTCAATATTGAATGTAATAATATGTACTAGTACTTAGTATTAGGATTAGTACCAGTTTGACAGGCACTGTTCTGCTCTGTGCTGCCTGTGGCTGCAAGGGCCAGGTTGGCCAAATGCCCGGCTGAGGACCATACAGTAAGTACTGACATCAGAAATTTAAAAAGTACCACTGGCTGGTTTGGCCAGGAATGGATTGGGAGATCTCTGTGGTCAGTCTGCCCCTGGAAACAATATACACTAATCAACATCAATTGATTTACAGTAAACTGTGTCAGATTTAGCAGAAAGCTAATCTTCATCTGCAGTCCCTGAGCAGGTTGATGCTACACATGAACCCTCTGAGACCCACAATAGACCCATTTTTGTCTGTTTTTAGGGGGGTGCAGGGGGGCTTTAGGGGGAGATAGCAGGTCACCATAGATGTCACGTAGAAGTGGAGTGCATCATCTGAAAGCTGTGAACCTGAAGATTAATTTTAGATGCAGCTCATCACTGTAAGTCATAAATCAGAAATAAACATTAATTAATTAATTAGTTGAAATAAATTGCATAATAGTATGTGTTTAGCACATTATGATTGAAGTATAATGGTGATTCCCATATTTATTTATGTCTCAAGAGTTGTTGCAGCAATTCTGGGGTTGACACCATTTGCAACACAGATTTGTTGCTAAATTTAACCTTTTTTTTTCAATCGAGAATTGATAGAAATGAATCCCTCCAAAATACCACATTAAGACACCAAGACCCTGAGGAACTCTATAGAAAAAGCCATGCTGTGCTGACAAAAACTTTTGCAATTTGGAGATTTCTGCAAGTACTGCATTTTTTGGCAGATGGTGAGCGCTTCTGTTCTGGAGACTGCTCAGAAACCCCTTATTGTCAGTCTACCTAGGAATGCCATCCATCCCTCCTCTGAATGCCCAAGGTCTCTAGTTTGTGGCTGTAAAGTGTCTTGAGGCTGTGATTATCCTCGAGGTCACCACAGGTCATTGTATACAGTAATGTCAATTTCTAAAAAAAAATGGTCTCACTACAATGAAATGGCTGCTATGGGGACACATGAATACAGCTGGTCTCATTGGATCCACAAGTCTCTCAGCTTTATAGTGATACAAATATCCAAACACATTTTAGAATAAGCGAAAACACATTTATACAGCATTCATAGTGCATGCACTGTTTTCATTCACATATCTTGAGGTCAGAGGTCAAGGGACCCGTATTTTGTTGCTAAAATTTAGCATCAACTTGGAGTTTTAGAGCCTCTTTCCCAACAAGGTGGTATGACATGGTTGGTACCAATGGATTCCTTGGGTTTCCTAGTTTCATATGATATCTGTAGCTTCACTCTTGCCCTGATCCTGTTCGAGCCTCTGAAAGGCAGTAAAGTCAGTCAGACGGTCTCAGAGGATTAAAAGAAAGCAGAATAAGGTGCAGCCTAAGTGTCCCTACTTGTAGTATTTCATCTTATCTATAAGATGAAATTTTATTATTTTTATTTTATGCAACAGTAGTGTGTGTCGCTCCATAAAATGCTCCGCCATCACTTTGTAGGGACAAAAACAGGTAAAGTTTCTTTGCAAACAAGACCCAATTAGGAAGAGGACTATCAGTGTGGCTAAGGGGAATATGTGTTTGTTTCTGTCTGTGTGTGTGTTTCTAACTGCCCAATTAATGTGCACATCTTCTGCCAGTGTCACTATCTTGTTGGCAATTAAGACAACATGACTGAAAGCAATGACGTTGTCTCAGAGGATGCAAAACAGCGAGCGCTGAGATGATGTTGTTATTAAAGATCTATGAAGTAGCAATAAAGCCACTTATGCTGAGGGCACAGACACTTGACTGCCAAAAAGCATGCCAAACTGATGGTGGTGCATTTTGGTTTGCAGAGACACAGTGAGGAAATGTAAATTGAAAAAAGAAAAACATCAAATTAGATGGTCCCTGAAGCAAAAAGCTGACATGTTAAGTTATTTATATGTAGACCGTGAACATATTTACAGGACACATGGTGAGATGCTGTGAAAACGTACTGCAAAAGTTGGCAGGAGATGAAATGAAGACGTTGGGGGCTTTTTTTGTTTCAGAGTTCATTTTAAGGCAATAGATCTTACTCTTGGCAGATTTTGCTTGCTGACAGATACTGGAAATGATGCAATAAGCCAAGTGATGTTTCCTCTCCAACATGTCTCTCTGTCTCTGACTCCATCTTCCTGCACCACCTCCAAACGAAGACTGTTTTAACGTCATCTTCTTTTAGACCTACCACTACAGCCTTGACAGAAACACACAAAGCCCATTTTGTTATATTTGACTAAGAACTTAGAAATCTATCCATCCATTATCTGTAACAGCTTATCTTTTATATTACTTATAAATCTGGGAGATAATAAAGTCTGGTCGTGTGGACCCAAATTTCACATTTGGATTCCTATCAGGCCAAGTTGCATCCTAAGTTTGTGCTGTAAATCTTCCTAATCTATCACTGTGATGCATGGGGTTGCTGAAATTGAGTGGCAGAGGATGTGTTGAGATCTTTTACTGAAGTAAAAGTTGCAATACCACACTATAAAATACTCCATTACAAGTAAAGGTCTTGTGTTCATAATTTCATTTAAATGTATTAGTAGCAAATAGTAGCACAATAGTTGTGTCTGGTGGACATTGAGCTAATTTAACTATGTACTACTGGCCAATCCAAATTAATTTCACATTTATTTATCTGTTCAAAATGTACCTTAAAGGGAAGGGAGATCTGTCAAGTATTTAATACTCTTATTGACATGGGAGTGGGAAAATATGCTTGCTTCTTGTAATGTACTTATATATTTATTATTGGAAATCAATTAACAACACAAAACAATGAGAAATATCGTCCACAAACCCTCACAGGTGCTACATTTAACAGTAAAATGCTCAAATCATAAGATTGCAAACTAAAGTCCAACGGGCAACAGCAGACTATGATTTGCCCATATTTGCATGTGATTATCAAAAAGTGGGCATATCTGTAAAGCTGAGACTTGTGGGTGGCCATAGAACCCATTGTCATTCTCACATCTTGAAGTCGAAGGTCGGGGGACCCCTTTGAAGATGACCATGACAGTTTTTCAGTGTTATTTAGCGTTCTTCTTGACAAGTTAGTATGACATGGTTGACACCAGTAGATTCCTCTGTGGTTTTCTAGTTTTCCTATGTCAGTGTCTTTGATTGTAAGTTGCACTAATGCGTTAAATAAATTAGTGGCGTTAAAACAAATTTGCATTAACACATTATTGTAGCGTTAACTTTGACAGCCCTAATAACAACGCATCATGTATTATTAACTTATCATATGTTTTGAAGGCCCACTGTACCTGTATGTAAAACTGAATCCAAAAAGCTGTCATATGAATATAGTGAAATATGAAGCGCAATATTTGCCTCTGAAATGTAGTGGAGCAGAAGTATACAAGTAGACAAAAATGAAAATACTCAAGTAAAGTACAAGAACATAAATATTGTATTTAACTATTATAGTAAACATACTTCCTGACTTACTTTCCACAGCTGCTGAAATTCAATTTTAAGTGTTTGTTTTTGCTTTTCAATCTGTTTTTCTGTTCTTTATGTGAAGTTTTACTGCAGATAGTTTAGGACTATAGGAAAGCTGCTGATTTCTTCCTCTTGTGGCTCTTTTAAAACTTTCATCCATCTAATGAAATACAGTCATTTGCTGTAATAGAACTGGACTGTGATAATTCATTATTGTGCTTGTTTGTTGGACCCTTTGATTTTGACATTTTTATGTGCTGTTGCTCCATTCTGCTTCATTTTGTGAAGTTATATTATGTGAGTAAAGATGTTACAGTGCCAGCAATATGTTTTTTTTTCATTTGTCAAAGTGATTCATGTTAAAATTCAGTAAATGATAAAACAAATTCAGTTAGCACAACCTGGCAGCCAGTACAGCGACAGTGATAATGGTAGATGACAAGTGCTGTGAGATGTAGCTCGTCTGCTGTATAATGGATCCGAGAAAACTCCAGTTTTATGGAAGTGAACAAAGAGCCCTTCAACTGTCTCTCAGAGTACAAAGACTATGTCACCTTGTCTAATGTGTGTGTTGGAAGAGAACATTATTGTTTCATCAAGATACTTTATAATACAGTTCAGCGGTCTAAATGAGTGTTTCCCCACCTCAGTGTTGGCCTTCTTCCAGACGGTCAAACGGCCAAAGTTCTGGTACACAAATGAGTATTTATTTTTAAGCCTGCAGCCGGTGACAGCTCTGGATGGAGGCAGCATGTTTTCAGGTAGTCTGTACGTACTTACCAAGGAAATTCATCAAATTGGGCATGAACGTCCTCTTGGACACAAAAATAATCTGACTAGGTTTTGGAGGTCAAAGGTCGAGGTCACTGAGACCTCACATCCGTCTTATTTTCGTGATATCTTAGGAAGGCCTTGAGTGAATTTCTTCAAATTTGGCACTTGGTCTCATGGTTCAACTAACCAGTATTGACTTCAGAAAACATGTTTTTGGCCATAACTCAAGAATTAATATGCTAGTTATGACAATTTAAAGAGAGAGAGAGAGAGATATTCCTTTATTAGTCCCACAGTGGGGAAATTCAGTTTTACACTCTGTTCACACAGTACATATACATGTCAATGGAGAGTGTCAGAGTGATGGGGCTGCTCCTGACAAGCGCCCAGAGCAGTTGGGGGTTTGGTGCCTTGCTCAGGGGCACCTCGGCAGTGCCCAAGAGGTAAACTGGCACCTCTCCAGCAACCAGTTGGTCTTGGTCCATGGGGGATTTGAACCCGGGTCCTCCACATCCTAACCCAAGTCCTACACTGAGCACTGCCGCCCCACAATCAATAGGATAAAATGATGAAGTTTGGTCGAGGTGTACAACTATGAGGCAGTATTGTGTTATGATCTTTTTTCTATTTTTTTTGTAAAATATTGAATAATTTTACCTCTTTGGGCCTTGAACTCTTATCTAAATGAAAACATCTGAAAAGGGGAAACGGACCTTTGGTGGGACTGCTGACAACTGAGACATCTGAAATGTGACAAGGACCACAATCAGACATATTTTTTTTGTGATGGGTCACAAATCAAAAATAGGTTGTGGACCACTGCTTTCACTGCATGGCTTTGTTTATTACTTAATTCTGATCGGTCAATCAAGGCGTTCTGTTGTCTGTTATTTCTTTATAGCAGACCGTTGTTATGTATAATAGATGTTGCATGGCTGCAATTTTTCCATCAGATTATTGATTGCTTAAATAAGAAGCCATGTAATAATCACAACAATGACTGGCTTGTAGTAGAAGCATGAAGTAGCATAAAACAGAAATACTTCAAAAATTCTGGTACATGAGTAAATGTACTAAACTTCCCATGACTGCTAAGTCCACACACAGTTTATAAATGTAATTCCTAGAAGACAGGGTTAGTAGTGAGCAGTAAACCAAAATCCAGGTTTAAAACTCCCCTTTAGGTCTAAAACAGATTTAAAAATAAAAGTCACCCGCCGCTTTACGTGTGTCAGCTAATTCACATTTTCAGCAAAAGAGCAACTTTAAATGCTTGAGGAATCTTAAAGTGTCTTCTTCTTCCTCAAGACGGAGCGCTTGAGCTTCTTTCCTCTGGTCAGAGATTCAGAGTACCAGCACCAGGTCAAACAAGGTGAGAAATGCTCTCTTCTCTCTTGCCACTAAACCATACTTGCCAACCCCGAGACCTTAAAAAAAGGGTGTCAGAACCAAAGGTGGGGGTCTGGAAGTCCTCACCCAGAAAATTTTACATTTCAGAGAGTTTGTTTCCTGCATTCTGATGACTTTAAAAGAGTGAATATAACAAAAATAACAATAACAACAATAACAATAATAATAGTACATTGGTGTTACCTTACCTTACCTTTACCTTACCTAACTCTCAGGAAAGAAAACTGTATAATTCGCCCCTCTGATGTGAACTCATCAAGTGAATCTCTGGCATTAACTAATATTCATCAGTTTTTATTTATTTTTGCTCCAGCTTGAGTATTTCTTTCTCTTAGTACTCTCCATTTCTCACTGAAGGTCCTTTCAGACAACAATGTGACAGCAGCACCACTGTCCTTTGTTATTTCTAGTCCACGTCAGGATGGCTTTTCACTGCAAGCGAAGCCCAACTTTGGGCGCTGCACACTGTGGTGAGCAAAGCTTAAACGTGAGTTCACCTGTGCTATGTCGCAAGCATTGGCTGCTAAGTAGTAGAACAATGTGTATGGATTATACACATTGTTCAGTTCCAGAAATAGGCCAAGATTAAAAAAAAAGGTAAAAAAAAAAGTGATGAATCGGGAGAAATCTGAGAAAACTGTGACCCTAAACCAGGAGAGGGCAGTGAAAAATCCTGCTGGGAAAATTGGGGGGTTAGCAAATATGTACAAAACTATTGTATGCTCAGCATGATGAGTCATGTAAAATGTTGGTGATAATGATGATGTATTGATTGGGCTAGATGATGATGGATGGATGCACTCCAGGTTTTATGTTATGCTCTTACTTAATGTACCTTGTTTTATGTGAGTGTTCCTTGTGTTTTTATGTATATCATTATGTTTTATGCACCTCACTTTTCAGTCTGTGTGAGTTGTGCTTCACCTGGTTACAAGACAAATTTCCCCTCGGAGACAGTAAAGTTAAAATTGAAGTTGGATGGGAGCTGTCAACTGACATTTGGCCTTGTAAATAATGACAAATTTTAATTTCCCTCTACCCCTCTTAACACACACACACTGTGAAAGTGTCAGCTGCAGATGTTTGTCTCACTCTCTCTTTAGAAATTTTAAAATCGGAGGTGAAGTGTTTTCCAGTGGCTGTGATACTAATAGCAATGGACGCCGGAGCACAACTCTTCATCTCTCATGTTTTTTTTTTTTTTTTTCATTTGTGAAAGCAACAGAAAGCACATTGTTTACTCTTTGACCCCTTTTCTGTTTGCCGTTGTCCTTGAACACGTGATTCCTGCCCTCCATCAAAGTGATGAGCTTGGATGTGTGTGTGAGAGAGAGAGAGGATCTGTACACAGACGTTTATCCATCAATGTTTGGACTATACCACGGAACAGAAGTGACGCATCTGTTTCTAAATGAGGTAAACTAACCTTTGTGGTTAAAAAAAAAAAAAGGCCATATGTGAAAAACATACAAACCCTCATCTCTCCACGTCAGAAGGAGTTTTCTGGTGCTCTTGCCTTCCTGCCTCTTGGACGGAGAGAGAGAGCGAGAGAGCCTCTGGCGTGTGACGGGCTGTGGGCTGTGAGATCCTTGAAAAAACTCTGACAGATCAAAAAGACCCTGAAGTAGGAGGGGGCGAAGCAGAAACATGTGTTGTGCTGAGTGTTCAGTCATATCTATTTCTCTTTTACCTTCTCCTTTTCTTTGCCTCCGTCCTCTACCTATTTGCCTTTGATGCCGTTTTTCCTTCTGTCTTTTATTCTTTCTCTCTGTGTTGCTTTCTGCTCATTTCCTCACTAACTTCTTCAACCCAATATCCTTTTTTTTCTATAATACCCTCCAAACCACTCAGTCACACACAAATACACACACATACACTTGGGGTATAAGAAAATATAGCAAACATTACATTATTATTTTTTGTCATACTGTATTGATTCTTAAAAACGCTGTATTGATTTCGAATTAATAGTTTATAATTTAGTCAATACTTTTTTTCATTTTCAAAGGGATGTGCCCTCTCAATGTATGAGCCCTCTGAAAGTAGAGCGATGATGTTGGATTTTACAGGGACTGTGATAAATGCAAATGCAGATCCTCTTCTGATTGCATCAAAAGATTTTATGCATTTGGTGATATAATCTTTATGCTATGACAGTTTTCTAAAATTAGATAAAAATATCACAATATATTGTCTTAACTTACAAAATCACAATATATTGCTATTGAATCGTAACCGCTGTATCATGATATGTATCGCCAGATTTTTGCCAATACACAGTCCGAACATACACAAACCACTGTCATGTTCAATGGCCATAAAGCTAAACTCATCATCACAGTTATAGATTGACATTTTTTTCACTTTATGTATTTTATAGGACTCATTTTGAAAGTTTTTTCTTTCAGAGACAGGGGGTGTTTTAGATTGCTCAGTTGTAGAGTCATATATTACGTACATTGAGCAAATGACAATGATGTTACATGTATAAATGTGTCTTATGTGTGTTTTTAACGGTACAACACTTCTGTTAAAACCTGCATCAGGCCAAATTCCTAATAAGAAAAAAATAATGATTTATTTTGGTACCAGATGAAGCCTCAGTTGCTTCACAGTTTATTCTGCTGTTGCCTTAAAACAGTCAAAATATTTACACTCTGAGTGTTCACTTTTAGACCACGAGTTGTCGTCAAAAATATATTGAGGTGCTCATGATCTGTGATGTTGGAAAAAAAAATTTATCATCAATGTCAGAAAGAAATCCTTCCTAATATTTTTAGACCGTGCTCATTGTTTATGAAAATATCACCAAAGCAGTCCTCTTCCCTTTGAATGCGTCCTAGGTTTATTTTGAGATTTCTATTTGAAACACTTCAGTATGACAGGTTTGACTTAGTCAGCTGATCTCTGATGACAGTCCATTTTTAATTAATGCTAATTTTGAAATTAGGATTTGAAATGCCTATATATATACTTTAAATATTCTTATTATCCATATTAGCTATGTATGACTCCTTGTCAGGTTACAGTACAAATTAAGACTCTTTCCATAAAGTGATCAATGATGAACTTTTTCAAAACCAGAACACCTTATCTGATAACCTATAATCTGTTCAATCCTTTGATTAGTTCATACTCTTTTTATCCACCTCAAAACTTAATCATGCAAGTTTAAAAAAAGAAACACACTTCTTTAATTGTCTGTTCTTTATGCAGTCTCTGTGGTATCATATTTTCAGGTGGCGACTGCTGTTTAGTATTGATCTGTATAATCAATTTCAAAGAGCACAGTGAAAAAAATTACAATTATGCTCCCAAATTAAATGTCACTTTGACAGGGCTGCCTGCCTGTGAAACAACATGTTGTTTCCTGTGACTTTTCAATTCAAAATCTATAAATGTTTAATATCTTGTGTGTTGTTAGAGCAGGACGTTGAGTGTTGAAAACTGTGTTGAAACAGAGCACTGCATTGGCACTTGACCATTCTTTAACCTGTTGTTCGTTCTTACTAAAATGCCATTTCAAATTTGACAGCATAAACATGCTAAATGGGTCCATTGTATTTGATTTTGCAATGTGTGTTAATGTAGGAAGTGAACCCGGACCAAAACTGTTGCCTTAGAAACAGGATGACAAATAGGAAGGCCTATACTAGGACCAATGTCAACCTACTGTATGTAGGCAGAATCTCATGCAATTTTCACACAGTTTAATGCCAGAGGGCAGTGGTACACATATAATAAACCCTATAATCCCTCTGTTTGTGTTGTCATTTAATCCTGTCCTCTGCTCTCCTCTCAGGTTGAAGGAGATGATCCTGCATCATCACCCACCTACCTACATTACATTTAAGAATCCTAGAGGGAGTGGGATTAATGCAGTCCTACAATCCAAAGCTTTGATATTACACCGTAGTTCAAAGGAGGGCAGCTGCCATGTAATCCTTTATACCAGCACCAAAATGTAATGATTTTAATGATCTTACACACAGTGTGACTCACAATTGAAAAATATACTCTACAATGCTCAGTGGCTCACACCACATCCTCTATTGGCCTCTGTGAGACCGTCATAAGCCCAGAACTTGACCTACAGGTCACAGGTATGAGATTAATTTTCCCAAAAGCATTTTGAGTGCATTGATGTTGCTCTGATGCACCAGAGAGCAAAAGTGAGCAGATGGAGAGAGGAAACCAGTGTCGTGGAAAGATAGATAGTTTTTATGAAGTTGCCCTTCCAGTTCAGTTTTCTCCTCCTGACACAATTATCTGTTACACATTTTGTTAGGTTAAGGTTTAGTTTGTTGTTCTGGATGCCTGATCTAGTTCATCATCAACATTTGGCAAGAAAAGTATGTGCATTGTCTGTTAAAAGTGCATATTGGGGCTGCAACTAATGATTATTTCAATTATCACTTAATCTGCTGTTGTTTCTGTTTGCTTGTTATCGAGTCAAAAACTTGTGAAATTCAATTGTAAAGAGCTGTTTTTACCTGATCAACAGTCACAAAGCTACAGGTGTTTATCATGAGAATGGCAGGAAAGAAAAGAAAAGCCTCAAATGCCATATCTGAGAGGCTGAAACAATAGAGTTTAATTATCAAAATATTTTTTTCTATCTAATGACTATTAGTTAATTGACTCGTCATTTCAGCTCTAGTGCAGTGTTACTGTGCTGCTACTGGGACCTCAGCATCGCTACATCGTATTTGGCCCAGGGCAAATCTTTAAAAAAAATAATGAACTTATTGCTATGTGTCAAAATCTCATCAGAGTTTCTATTGGCCCAAAGCCAATTAGGTGGGAGTAATGGACCCAATATGCTTGTTTTATTGGTGCAAATGATACCATCTGTATTTTTTAATGATACAGCTCAATTTATAATTTATAGAAAATTATTTTGCGGGCCCCATGACAGAGTGCCACAGACCCCAATAACACAACCGAGCAAAAGATGTGGCTGAAAACTCTAGAAGAAATATAGCAAGTGGATCTTGAGTTATTTTTTTTCTGTCAGACAAAACCAGCTCAATAAGTCCTCAAGAGTCCTGAACACAAAAATCTGCATGTTAATAAATATTCATAACACACTTTAAGGTGTGTTTTTGTGTTTAATAATATATCATGTAGCTATGTTATACTGTTTTATCAGTTATTCGTTGATGGTTTTCTCAGCAGTTACAGACGTCTCACAGGAGGAACTATGTTTTTGACACAACACTTTGTCCTTATCTGCTTTCAAAAACAATATAGTATGTTTTAATCATTTTTAAATTGTTTATACACTGCTTATAAATTCTTACCTCTAAATGAACAGCACTGCCTTCATGGATTAATCATTTTTAAAAAGTAATTTGTGTTTTCTGTAAGTCACATGCCCCCTGCTGAGTATCAGACATGGTTGTCATCTCCAACTTGCTGCATTGTATTTGACATTCTGGTTTGTCCATGCTCACCCAGCCTGCTCACCACCTTGACTGACGTGGGCTTGGACTTGATGTGTCGCCATGACAATGAACCAAATAGCCACCCATCTTGCGAAACATGCAAGGCCTCATTGGGACTTACTTCCTGAAAGTTGTTTTCCTCTTTTCTCTTTTAATGTCTGATAGTCTTTATCTTTGCATCTGCTGTAAGTGGATTTGTGTCTGGGGTTTGTTTGACAGACGAGGGCAGTTACAGCGGCGAGGAGGTTTCCTGCAATTCTTTCTATTATGTGGTCTATTTCTCTGAGCAACCCTCAATATTATGTGGCAATATGAGAGCGTGTGCTAAATTTAGCCTTGCTTTTCTTGATGTTAATGATGTAACCACGCTGTCTTCTCAAACACTCAATATGAGAAATGGTACTGTAGGCCTATGATAACGTAATATAGACAGAAATGTCTGATCCTCCCCCTTGATTTTTTTTTTCTCTTGAGGAATCTTTCTTTCTCAATCTGTTGTCTTTCACACACACACACACACACACACACACACACACACACACACACACACACACACAGACACACACACACACACACATCTGACAATCTGAAGACTAGGTGGGGGAGCTCTGGAAAAAGAAGAGATGGGGGGAGAACATATTATATCGTAAATGAAATACCAGCCTCCATTTTAGAAAACAAAATTGCCCCTCTCCTTTTGGTTTTGACTTTTGAGATGAAGTTGATGGATAGACAGTGGGGTCTGTTCGATACCCATTTGCTGCAAGACCTCAAATACACCATGCACTGATAACTTGATCACTCCCCATCATCATCATCATCATCATCATCATCAGTGTGGCCTGTAAGAGCAAAATGATGACTTGTTCACTACTTTGTTTGCTCAACAACAGTCAGTAATTAATTCCTTACATTATATTTAGACATATGATCCCAAATGGAGCTGTGATTTTTCACAATAGGCCCTGATCTCTGCTTGGCTCATTACTTTTTTATTTTATTTTTTTTTTAAACAAAATTGGACTCGTATTTCTTAATGACAACCTTTGATTGCTTTTATTGTTTCAGTGCTACAAAGCTCATGGTGTAGGACGGAAACCCCGCGTGTCTCATGATAAAATGTATGGAATCAGCACATGACACGTGTTGCATGGCAATATAACGATGGCTGCCGTCGCATAGGCTATATACTGTAGCTACAACACTGAATAAACATGAGCTTGTACATTAAGAGCGAAAGTCCCCGTCTCATTTCATCAGCAGTCAGTGAGCCCGTTTTTTTCTTTTTACACGGTCCTCGAACACACACACCGAAAAGAGACTGTCCCTGAATAAAAGTCTGTATATTTTTACCCATACAGTCAGTGAACATTTCCTGCTGTCTGTCCGATCATTTACTCCACATTTAAGTAAACACAACTGTTTTCGCTGTGTGTGGTCATGGTCTGTGGAATTTGCATCTTATGATCTTCTTGAAAGCACTTTGGAAGTCTTTGTTGAAGTAGGCATATATGATGGGGTTGAGGAGAGAGTTGGAGTAGCCCAGCCAGTTTATGACTGCGCCCAGCCAGTCGGGCATGTAGCAGCTCTCTGCACAGAAAGGCAGCACAAGTGCGACGATGAAAAAGGGCAGCCAGCAGAAGATGAAAGTTCCCATGATTATCCCCAGCGTTTTCACCGTTTTACGCTCCCTCGCCAGCGCGATCTTTCTCTTCGCACCCGAGTTCTTTTCATTCATGCTCTCGTAGCCCTGCGAGGAGGACTGAGGGGTGTTGGGCAGAGGCAAGTGCGTCTTTGAGTTGCTGATAACTTCTATTATCTCAAGTGATTCGCCCTCCTCTCTGTGCTTCACCGCGCCGTTTACGCACGGAGAGCTAGTTTTAGACTCGTCGCCGCGCCTCCAGCCTTTGCCCCCGGCCTCCCCGTTGGTTTTCTTATGGAAGATGGCCGGAGACACAGTCAAGCACTTGTCTGACACTTTGACTTTCTCGGTTTTCTTGACTGTCTTTCGAATCCGAAACCGAGCAGCCTTGAATATTCGCCCGTACAGGACCAACATGAGGATAAGTGGGATGTAAAAAGCCCCAAACGTGGAATAGATGGTGTAGCCCGGGTCCTGGCTGATGATGCAGGCGTCGGGGTTCGCCCTGTCTTCGGCGCTTCTCCAGCCTAACATAGGCGGAATAGAGATGGAAAAACCAATTAGCCAAGTCACGCTTATCAAGATCGCAGCTCGCCTTGGTGTCCGTTTATTTACATAGTCAATTGGGTCTGTTATGGCCCAGTACCTGTCCAACGCAATTGCGCACAGATGCAGGATGGATGATGTACAACACAGTACATCCAGAGAGATGAATAAGTCGCAGATCTCCTGCCCTAGTGTCCACTTGTTCAAAACCTGGTAGAGGGCCGCCATTGGCAGAACCAGTACCGATACCATGAGGTCTGTCACCGCCAGTGATCCAATCAGATAGTTAGCCACATTCTGGAGAGATCTCTCCAGGGCGATGGCTGCCACGACGCACGCATTGCCAAATATGGAGCAGAGGATGAGGGCCCCCAAGAGCAGAGAGGTGATGATCTGGTAACTCAGCTTCACATCTGGTAGAGACCCAGACCCCGTGCCGTTCTCACCCCCGTCCCAGTCGGCGACCACGTCCACCCCGTCCGGGTAACCAGCGGTAACGTTGCTGTTGTTGCTGCTTGTTGTTATAAAATCCATAATGCGACCGCACTGAGAGCGCAACTTTCCCAGAGCAGTGGGGGACACGCAGCTGGATAGGTAAGCAGGACACAGTCAGCCCCTCAGACTGCTGCCACTGTGCGTTTTACCGGGGTCCATCGGAGTTACCGATTTCGTGCCGTCTCTCTCAGGACGCATGACGCAGACGTGTTTGTGAGTGTGTAAGGGGGGTTGTGTGTGTTGTAGCCCGTGAGCGTTGACAGCCGGGTGCGCTCACCGGTACTGCGAATCATCTGAGCTTGGTGACGCCGTGAATTCATTTATACCAGCAGCTTTGGATACGTCAGACCGTGTGGAGGTCGCCTTGGAGTTTTGTGCCTGTGCTCTCCGTTTTTCACTGCAGACAGCCGATGAGGGTGCATAGCTCTCCTCTCCTTTTCCCTCTCCTTTATTTTACTCTTTGGACGCACTGAATGTAACATTTTGTGGATTTTCTTTTTAAAGTTTACATCTGAAATGGTAGGTGTCAGTCAGGACTAACACTTATTAGTTTTACTGAGGTATTACAAAGATAGCAAGACCGCAAAAACGTAAAATCTGTCTGCGGGATGCTCAAGGTGGAGATATTAACTGAGAAAATATATTTCATCACTTCTAATGAGTTTCCTTTTAAGTCAGCTTCATTTTATTTATTTATTTATTTATTTATTTTTTTTATAACAAAAAGACAAAAGAGAAACAAGTGCAGACAGACTAAACTGTTTCAGGGGCGCTACAATACATTTCGAGCCGGGATGTAGAGAAAGGTAACAAGCCCAGAGTGCTGGGAGCGAGGGGTAGTTTCAGGACCAGGGACAGCGCCACGACAGGCCAGAGAGGAGAGCTGCTGCCATCTGCTGTCCACAGCGGGGACTGCTTCAAATGACGGACACTGCTCTATCATTATTTTGAGTTCATGGCGAAGTGAGATACTGTAGGAAGGATGATGAGAAACAGGAAAGGATTGAGCTGCCGAGGGAGGTGGCGAGATGGATGAAGCAATGAGGAGAAGAAAACTGTGTGTATGTGTGTATAATTGGTGTAAAAGTGTAAAATTGAATTTCCCCTAGTGGGACTAATAAAGGTTGATCGTCGTATATGTATGTGTGTGTGTGTGTGTGTGAGAGAGAGAGAGAGAGAGAGAGAGAGAGAGAAGAGAGAAAATACAGACTGACATAAAACCAGCTAGTGAGAGAAGACAAATGCTCACTTACAAGGTCGATAGAAGGAGCGAGGGGTCAGAGTTTGGAGGATCCTTTAACCTAAAATAAAAAAAAAAAAAATTGAAAGTGAAAATTTGAAGAAAACAGGAGAGAAACATACTGCCCTGGTACCGGTGTCTCAACTGACCACAAATCATTAGTTACAACATTGTTTCTTTTACAGACATCTTGTAGTGTACTGTTTAGCTGTAAAATGGCTGCCGGGTCACAAACCTCCTCATTTTACAGCTGAACACTACACTACAAGATGTGTCTGAAAACAGTTTGAGGGATTACAGATTACAGATAAGCATTACAGTAACAGAATATTGATTCATATTTTATCAGCACTGCTTAGTTTGACTGTTTGGTTGGAGTTCGCGAGTGACTGACAGCTGCCTCTGCTGAATAAAAAAAACAGTAGGAACGCTCTCTCTCTGAATGACCTGTGATTGGCCAAAGTGTCCTCTTACAGGATAGAGTTTATAAAGGCTGAAAACAGAGCCATGAGGAGGTGCATAAGATCAAAAACACTTGAATTACAACATGCTGAAAGGTTATAAAGAAATTTTTGCTCAATGATGCCAATAATATTCTGCGTACTGCCGGTTTAACTCCCACTAAAGCTACAAAAGTAAGCCAACATTGCCTTGACATACTTTTCTACACACATTTTAAGCTTGAATGACCCTGCTGCTGCCGAGTCTCAAAATGAGTATGTTGCTAGCTTAAGCCCTTTAGCCTTTTTTACACACCAAAATAAGATTTTCACTTCAAGTTTAGTCATAGTCACACATGGGTGTTTTTTAACAGAGTGCAGAAGTTTGAAGATTTTGCCTGAGTATGCAATGTTGGCTAACTAATGCCCACTGTAAGCTGCACTTAATATTAAATGAGGATTCACTCATTAAATGAACTATTGAAATACAAGTACATAGCTCAGTCTTATACTTCTCCTGTCTGTATAACGCTCCGTGTGTGGGTGTCAGCTGACATACAACCGACACTGGGTTTTGTAGTTGGTAACAGGGAAAGTCATGTTCCTTTTAACCCTTATCACGTAAGTATTCAACAAACTAATAGAACCATCGATAATCAAATATTCATTTAGAGAAGCAGACTGATAAAACAATGTGAAAACACAGCATAATGTATACTGATTTTTAAAAAATAATAAATAAATAAATTTAAAGAAAGAGACAGAGAGAAGAAATGTGGGAGAGGTGTAAATGGAAAAAAGGGGTAGAGGCATTAGGAGAAAGAAAGATGGAGAGAAGTTATTGTCTGGCCAGTAACTGAACCTGATCCTGCTCTTTACTTCACCCTCATCTCCAAAAAAACATGTCACTACAGAAACACAAAAGTCTTCAGTTCAACGACAAGATAACAATCAGGAGATGCAAGTCAAAAACAACTGGACTGGTTGTTTGGTCCAGAAAAAGCTTCATCACTTCACAACTCATGAAGCTTCAGGTCAAAGAAGCACAAAACTGGAAATACAAAGACTCTGATGCTTCCAGATTTGTTACAGAATAAAAGTGAAGTAAGTGGGAGAGAAGTTTATAACTGATGAAACCTCTTGGATGAGGTTTAAGAGGTCCAGCTGAGACGGGCCATCTTGAATCCTTCATCGTGCCTCTGCTGGTTTGTTCCACCTGACCTAACATCTGCTGTCTTATCTGATGTTAGCAGATCTGTTTTTTTACTTTTCAAATAGTCTCACTGATTAGAATTTTCATGTAAATGTCTTCTTACCTTTGAGACAATGTCACAGAAGAAGCAGGAGAAGCAATTGCTCCTCTTTGCCTTGGTGTCCTCAACACCAACTTGGTTATTACTGAGACCCTCAGAGTCAGGGACCTCATTCACTGATGACCTGGTGGGATTGAGCTGTTAAAGGACAGAGAGGTAAGACAGTTTCTGTTGTCCTCTGGTGTCTAATCCTTGTCCTCACTGTAGTCCACCAACTCTAGCGGTGTGGACCTAAGGTCTGCTTCCAGGGTAGTGCTGCAGGAAGTGGTGTGGGGCATCTCTTGAGAACAAAGACAGCCCCGTTTGCTCTCTCCAGTGCTCCTAGATGTTAAGTCAGCGATGACTGACCTGATGGCCTCATTGAAATGTTCATTTGGAGCTGTCTGAATCCTACTCCTCCACCATCCGCTGAAACATCTTTTCCACTGTCAGTTTTTCTTCTTTCCTTTACATCCTCCTTCCAGTGTCTCCCTTTTACTGACGCGTTCTTGTCATCCTGGGAAAAGGAAGATCACACCTCTGGTGGAATCAAGCTGGTTGAGGGTGGAGTCGGGACAGCGTTCTCAATCTCCTCTGGGGTGACATCCTCTTACCTCCTGATGCTGAAATGGGTCCAAGGGCAGGTGACTCATCAAGATCCGCAGCAGTCTTGTGGATAATTTCTGAGACAAGGATGTAGCTTCATCCATGTTCTCTGCATCTTTGTCCATGTTACTTGAATCAGAAATCTAGTGAAGAAACACAAGCAAAATATACCTTAAAGGGAGATTTGTCAAGTATATAATACTCTTAACAAAATGGGAGTGGACATACTGTATATGCTTACTTTATACTGATTATTGGAAATCAATTAGCAACACAAACAATGACAAATGTTGTCCAGAAACCCTCACAGGTACTGCGTTCAGCACAAAAAATATGTTCAAATCACATGGCAAACTGCAGCCCAACAGGAAACGACAGCTGTTAGTGTGTCAGTGTGCTGACTTGACTATGACTTGATCCAAACTGCATGTGATTATCATAAAGTGTGCATGTCTATATAGGGGAGACTCGTGGGTACCCAGAGAACCCATTTTCATGTCAAGGGTTCCCTTTGAAAATGGCCATGACAGTTTTTCCTCGTCAAAATTTAGCATAACTTTGGAGCGTTATTTGGAACAAGCTAGCAAGACATGGTTGGTACCAATGGATTCCTTAGTTTTTTTTATGATATCTGTATCTTGACTCAAGCTTTAAAACTGAAACCACTATAAACTAAAAATGACAAGTTGTGTTAATGTGTTAAAGAAATAAGTGGTGTTAAACTAATTAACGTTAATGTATTATTATCACATAAATTTGAAAAATGGGCAAAATATTGATGTTGGGCCCAGCTGGAATATGTATCATGTGAAAGGTCTGCATAAGTTGATATTACTGGGTCTAATAATAATAGTAATAGTAATTTTGTTAGTTTAGTTAGCGTACTATGTAACAACATCATCTGTGGTTTGCTCCTCAGATTTCACTCCCCTCTCTCATTTTCTGCCTCTGTGTTATTAAAAATATGTATATTGTCATGTAGCGTCTTTTATAAAGAGGTTACTAAATTAATACAAACTTGATTGATCAAGACTGCTGGGAGGGAAAAAGCAGTCTGTCAGAACAAAGTGCCATTAAACGAGTTATCCTGATATATTTCATCAAATACATTTAGATTTTTTTCAGGTCTAGAAGTTTCTAAGGTGCAAGTACACAGGAAGTCTTTAAAGATGATGCACAAGCAGACACTAAAAATCAGCCATCAAATAAAAGGAAAAGTCTGAGGATTTTTTACTACACACACTCGCTCTGCGCTCTGTTTGTGAAACCCAGGGTGAAAAAAGCTGACACCATGGTAGTGGACGTGTGAAAAAAAGGTAGCTCTGGTTTTTTCACCATATTTTTGTGTATTCAGTGGTTGCATAGCACTGTGTTTTCTATAGGTCACACAGGACAATAGCGAGGCCATGAACAGTGTACCTATTGTAATGGGGCTCACCAGGGGGACTTTGTCTTTGTCAACAGTGTGGAATGTCCCAGTGGGCTAACAGGGGCAGGGTAGGCCAGGCCAGAGGGCTGCACTGCTCCTCTACACTGGAACAGTCCGAGCTTGAACCTGTGCATCCAGAAGGAGTGGGAGGCAGAGAGAAGACTTGGGGAAGATGACAGGGGGAAGGCCAGTCTAGCTGGTTGAAGCTGCATCAAATGCGCTCTGCTAGTGGCTTAGAGTCTCGAAAGCGGCGTCATGAGCTCCCATTTGGGACCCTCTGGTGTAAATGGCTCAAGCAGAGTTGGAGGTCGTGGAAGTGAGGATGCCGGTGAAGAAAACAGCGACAATGAAACTTACACTCCGTGTTTAAAAGCAGTGAGGCCTAGGCTGAGGAGTACAGATCCAGCCTGTGAGGGAAGGTTGAGCAGTGTGGAGCAGCTGGTGAGACCTGCCCTGCCAGGGAGGAAAGCACACAGAAAGACCTGCAGCAAGGACAACAGAGGGAGATGGAGAGAGGGAAACCAAGACAGGGATGAGGAGAGACAAAATGTTGAACATGTAGGAAGCTGGGAAAGAGGAAAGCAAAGGCAAAGAAAGACTGAAAGAAATGAGACACGTGGAAATGGAGCCCAGGACAGACAGGGAACAGGAAGCACTGAAAGTCTGTCTAGCAGCAATTCTGAGATCCACTTTACCAGCACTTTGGAAGTTGGAGAAGGAGCAAACGACTTGCAGAGAGGATACACTAGACCTCCCAGTACTGGCTGTAGTCGGACCATCACCACCAATTTAAACCCCCAATCCCCTCGGCCAGCAATGAGATCCCTGTCTTCTGCTCTCCCTCAGCCTTCCACCCAAACCAGAGCAACACCTCGGTCCCCTCAAAGACTTTCATCCAGGACAACGGCGGGAGACCTACACCGCCGCTCATTTAATTCATACAGAGAGCCAGATCCGTTCTGGGTGGAGGTGAGAACGGGGCCGGCAGCTGGACAATCGTCGCAAAGCCATCAGACACACATCCCATCTGTCACTAGCTCAGAGTTAGGAGAAGAAGAGGAAGAGGAGGAGGACGAAGAGGAGGACGTGGACGTGGACGATGGCGAGGAAGGAGGCAGTGGTGTGATGGAGGTGATCGGTCAAACCATGACCTCAGCAGTGGTGCCTCCCTGTGCTCCTTTTGGGGAGAGGAGGATGAGTAAAAGAGAGAAGAACAGGATTAAGTGTCTGAGGAGGAGGCAGAGGAGGAGGGAGAGGTGGAGACAAAGCCAACTGCAGGAGAGCAGACAGGTGAATGACACAATTATGACAATATATGTATATATGTATATATATGACAGTAGGCACAGCTCTTTTAGCAGGTGTTTTGCTGCTGATTTGAGGATTAAGATCAGGCAACTACCTCTTATCGTTATGTGCTATGAGAAGAACCAAAGAGCTTGTGATTCATTCATTGATTTTTTAAAAATTTTTTCCAAATTCATTTTATGTTAAACTTGCAGTAGCCAGAATGTTTTTGGCATCACTGGTCAAATTCCATAATAAGCTTTCAGCATATTGAAAATTAAGTGTTCTGAGAGACAACTAGACTCCTGCACCTCCTCATGGCTCTGTGGCTCTGTTATGGGAGACTTTGACCAATCACAGGGTCAGAGAGAGAGAGAAAGCATTCCTATTAGCTGTTCATTCAATGGTAGCAGCTGTCAATCAGTCATAAACTCTGATTAAACAGTCAAACTAGGCAGCACTGATCAAATATGAATCAATATTCTGTTACTGAAATGCCTATTTCTAACCTCACTTGTTTACAGAAACATCCTCTAGTTACTGTTTAGCTGTAAAAGGAGAAATTTTGCTCCAGCTGGTGGGCGGTGCTTGGTTTTTCTCAACTGTTTATATATATACATACATACACATATATGTGTGTGTATAGATATATAGATATATAGATATACCATTTTATAAAAAAGTATCATATTTGCTCAAATTCTACCGACTGCAGCTTTAATACAATGTAAATAATTTTTTAAAGCAATGTGCTTTTTTATGTGACAAGCGTCTTGTTAACCACATATCAAACATTGCTGTCTTCCTGTGCAGTCTCACTTTAGATTGGCAGAATACCTGAGCACCTTTAGGATACTCTGAAGTTGCTCAAAGGTCAAGGCACTCCAGCTTTAAATTACTTAACTGATCTACTTAAAGGTCTATTTACATTTTAGGATGGAAGGTTAATGCAGAAAACAAGTAAGAGTTGTGTGTGTTTGTGTATGGCACAATACAACAGGCACAAAAATCTGACTGAAATATTACTTGTAGGGTCCACTTTTAACTATTTTATTTATGGCACTTTATATGACTGTGTGAGGCCACACGTGTAATTGTGTGTGTTCATTTCATCCAGAGTCAGACTGTCGACAGCCCTATCAGCACCCAGCTCATCTCAATAGCCATTGTCTGTGAGGTTTAAAGTGGGGTTACATCTGAATTAGTTGCACGATGAGGCTTGGGTGGAGAGCCCTTCAAAAACAACCAGACAAAAGAGTAGATTCTGTTTTGATTGGCTGCTGCAGATCTGCAGTCACGTTGGTGGATTGAAATTATACTGACTGCTGAAATAGACAAAACTGAATAGCATTAGTGGCTTTGAAACGCAGAATATCCGTTCCCTGATTCAATGCCCCCTGCTGATTATATTGTGTTTAGTTCCTCTCTCCCTCACATTGGAGTTGGCGTGTTAATATATTCATGATCAACAGACATAATACACATACTATCTGGCTCTAGCAGATACAGTTGTCCTTATTATAATGTGGTGGATTATTTCTGTGGGAGAGAATCAGATGTTCAACCATGAGGAAAATGCATAATATGTTTTTAAATCTTCTGCCCCACAGTTATCACATGTAAATAAAGGGTCTAGTGTATAAATGTAAAAAACTCAAACTTCTTGCAGAATCAGTTAGATGAGATTGATACCACAGTGGTTTCATCTAACTTTTAGAGAAAAAGCAAGTAAGCGTGTTTGTCCGACTTTTATTTATTCTGAGGAAACTGAATGAGCTAGCTTGGTCATTTATCATTATCAAAGCTTATTGAGTATGCATGCACTTTTCCCAGCTTTATCCAACTTTGCACTTGCACAGTTACACTTGTTCTCTCTTGGGAGCTGCTCACTACAAGCACAGCAGTTCTGCTATCAGCCATAACCGTTAGGACTTTAGGATACTTCTCAAGGGCAGCTCAACATTCACTCATTCACCTTTTCATATTATAATTATTTTTGAATCCTTTGATCATGAAGCCTGGTTTATATTCTGGATACATATTTCACAATTTACATTTCCAAGTATGATGCTTTATTTATTTCCCACTTTGGAGATTTCATGTAATTTCACTTCCTACATGTCATTGGTTGTGGAGATAGTTGTTTTAACTGCAATGATATAAATTCATGTAACTTTCTGATTACATTGTCCTGTACTTTTTGCATGCAGTGTAAACAGTAGACCAAAGGTCAGAGTGGTTGTTATTGTCATCCAGTTTCCCACAGGAAGTGGTTTCATCCGGTGTGATGGAGAGGTAATTAGCGATGGATTGTTCAGGTACTTTATCCAGCTGCTGCACAGAAGCTGTTTGTTGCCGCTGAAGCATTTATTTCTGTTGAAAAATAACTAGAATTCTTTACGATACACTTTTATGTTTGTTTCTGGTTGATGGTGGCATAATCTATTAGTCAAATCAAGCTAATAGAGGTGGCAAAAAGAGGATTTCCATTCCATGTCTGCTACGGTATTGTGATTTACTTACTTACTTTACTTTATAGTATTTATTTAATTATGTACACATTTACCAATGCAACCAAGACAAAGGTGCATGTTACAGTGCATGTTGCCATGGGAGAGCCTCAGTGGCCATGATTACTTGGGAGCTGCGCACTCTGTGTTAATGACACACCTTGGGAGGCAGAAGTGGTGCAACACGGCAGTCCCTGGAGCTCCCCCTGGGTGAGAAAGCGGTAATTACTCTGGAAGCACCCCCTGTGCTTCTTCAAGACCGAGACTTCAGACACCAATCCTCTGGGTCTGCCGACACAAGTGAGAGGAGATGATGGGGGACTTGAGGGGCCCCAGATACTGTTCTCAAAACAAGGTTTGAGTACTTCCTCTCCAATGAGTTGGAATTTGGAAATACTGAGTGTGGATTTAGTTGCAGAGGTATTTGGGAGGGATGGCAAGTTGACTGTTGAGGAGATGAGAGGGATTAGAGCAGATATATTGTGCTGTACAATAAAAAATAAAAGGATTCAAACTAGATTAAAAAATGTAAACAGAGGCCAACTGCAGCGTGAACAAAATGTTTTATATTACAGACTTGTGTATGCATGAATCACACTGTGCCTTATGGTAAAAGCCTACCTGATGATGCAACACCTCTCTGTTTTCTGTTTTCTCTAAAGTTAATGAAGTCTGAAATAGGGCCAGCATCAGGGGCAAATTGCTCTCTTTCACAAACAATGTTTATGCTTTACAGTAAGAAGTGAGAAAATGTAGGTAGGTTGACGTTTGTCTCTGCTGAGCTCACACCTGACACCCTTATGTCCTCACACATATTATTATGCTGTGCAGGTGAGAGTCAAGCCATTTACACTCAATCAAATAGGGTGTATTAGAAATAGGGTGCATTAAACTGAATCTCAAGAGGACTGTGAAAGAGAACATTCTCACGTTATTGCCAGTTGGCTCGATGACATCTTGTAGTGATAATGTATGTTCAAAACCTCATATGTGGGGGTCAGGTCTCTCTTTTATTCTTTTACTTGCTAATCTGTCTGTCTGAGAAGCTCAGTCCATGTAGATGTGACCCTGTAGATATGAGTTTGCCATCATGACTTTAGATTTAAGAGTTCTACGAAGAGAGAAGTTTTGAAATAAAATAAAAGTATTAGATCTTTTTCATTTTAAATAGTATAAGAAATGTCTTTCTGGTGCTAATCTGATTCTAATCTCATCAAAAACTCACAAAAACCAACACATTCCTGAACTTTGTACTGCAGACAAGGATGTGCAGATGAGCATGTTTGCATGTATACAAACATCAATATTTATGCATAAGGAGGTCTACAAGAAAAACATACGCATGGGCACTGATACATCTATCAACTTCATCTGTCTATTTTTTTCTTCCTTTGCCCCAGAGCTCAACAGGGAACCCATCCAGCAGCAGCAGTGAGGATGAGGAGGACATGAGCGCCGGTGACAGAGAAGGTTACATCTGCGCGGTGTGCTTGGATGTATACTTCAGCCCTTACATGTGTCACCCCTGCAACCACGTCTTCTGTGAACCCTGTCTGAGGACGCTGGCGAAGAACAGCCCCACCAACACGCCCTGCCCTCTCTGCAGGACAATCATCACTCATGTCTTCTTCCAGAAGGGTGAGCTAATGGGCAGAAAGCACTTGGCTGCTATACAACTCACATGATTTCAAATGCTTATCACCTCTACTTATGACTCTGCTCAGCTTGTGTGATGGATAAAAATACCATTTAAAATATGTAAATGGTATTATGTAATTAAAATATTATAGAGTTTAGAATAAAATAACCTATGGTAGTATAACATAATAGTACATATGCACACATGCATGTTTGCAGTTATATGTATATCCTAATGTCTACTGGTTGTTGTACTGATGACATCCAAGCTGCAGATTGTTAAGAGGGCCCAGCTGCAGACGACCCATAGGGAGCAGAGTAGACCTTTAGTTCAGCATGACCAGATGAGTCATCCACACCGACAACGCAAGATCAAACATGATCTGGACACTTTTATTCAGTGCTTTCTGGTGGAAATAAGAAGTAGTATTCCTTAAGGGTGGAAAATGGATTGACAAAAACATGTTTTTAACAAGGGTGGCACTAGTTAAAAATGAAACCCAAATCGTATTTTTCTTTATGTAACAATGTAATGTATAGTGACATACATATTTCAAGTAGCCTCATGATCACTGCTTGCTGATTACATGGGACGTAGTCTGATTTGAACAAATCTATGAATAAGTAATGAAGTTCTGTGATTCACTTTGGCCTACTTCTAGATGTATGTAGGAGAAAGTGAGCAGCAGGGCCGCTGCCGTGGCCATTAAAAGACAGAGTGGCCGCAGTTATGAGCACTGCAGAAACACTAAGGGCTCTTGTGAGTGATTAGATGACAAGGATTGTAGATTAGATTCTTGTGTTGATTACCAAACCCAAGGTGACATGGAAACAGAACGAGGAGAAAATGGGGGAGTCTGGTGATGCCGAATCTGCTTGCTTTTCAAAATATATTGAATAAATCAAATGTAATCCATCCAGGCTATCACAAAGTGGAGGTGTGAATAAGATGTTTATGTTTTATACTATTTAGTTTGTCCATTTGTCTTTCTTACAGAGCTAAACCAAACAGCAAGAACATTCTTCCCAAAGGAATACCTTTCCCGGAAACAGAACTTCCAGAAAGCAAGCTGTGCAAAGTGGCCTCTCCCAAGCTGTCGAAAACTCTTCCGTATCTTTGGAGGCAAGTTTTTAATTAACCATGCATGTTCAGTATCAATTCATCATTCACCAGCACCAGCTGTTTGCAACATTTTTCTTTGTAAGCAATATTGTAAGTCTTGACAAGACTTGTGACCGTAAGTATACCTGCTATGTATTTATCCTAAAAGCGCCTCAAGTGGTGTATTGAACACAATACCTCAACTTCATAGCATACACAATGTAAATTTAAGTGGCTGCCTTTCTCATGCACAGATGCAATTTCTTATTATACACATTCTCGGAAAAAATCTTGAGGGGAAGCCGTGTTGCACCATTCCCTAAAAGTAGCTGCTAACCTATGTACAAAAACTGGTATTTTATCATCAATTGAGGGGTTTATTTCACAATGACACACTAGCTGTACATTTTACTGCTTATTACCCATCTGCTTACTAAGAAATCAATAATATTGCAAAAAAAATGGTCCTCCAGAGTCCGACATCAGAACTGCATCCATAGCAATGGTCTGTGATACATAGCAATAAAGAAATAACAGACTGAAGAATGCTGTATTGACCTATCAGAATTGTGTATTCACTAAAGCTGTGTAATAAAGTAATATAAATATTTCTTTAAGTAATAAACAATACCATGATGAGAACAATTACTTAAGCAAAATATGAGCTCAGAGCTTCAAGGGTCCTATTTAAGGTAATATTTTAGGGCAAATTTATTTATTTTGTTTAGAATATAACTAAGCATATGGATGGACAGTTGAATAGTTGATAATGCTGCAGGTGTTGATTGAAAAAAACATGTTTAACATTTTCCCCACCAATCAAGTTATTTTCTAAGTATTTAAAACAAAGTCAGCTGTTCAATGATATTTTCTGTAAATGTTATCTTCCTACTTTATGGTCTGATTGTTGTTTCAGATCATTATCTATGTTGTGTAATTCTGATGGAGTAGACTGAATCCCTTTTATTTTACTTTATTTTGTTTTTTTTTCTGAAAACAGTCAGATTTTAATATAGTCTAAAGAAAGTCAGAATCACTGTCTTCAAATAGATCTGCTTTCCTGACATTTTGACTGCTTTTTCCACCATGAAAAGCCTATTTTCATATTTTTTTTTGTGTGCAGTGTCACTTAAAAGAAACTCCCACATGAGATGCCTCTTTTGTCTCCCAAACCAGGCTTCCAGAGGCAGTCCAGTCCCATTGCTAGACGCCAGTTCCCCCATGGAGGAGGCTACCGCCTGGACTCTCTGGACTTTGAGGATGACTCTCGAGGCTGGCACTTTGACATGGACATGGTCATCATCTACATCTATTCAGTCAACTGGGTTATTGGCTTCATCATATTCTGCTTCCTCTGCTACCTCTTCTTCCCTTCTTTTTGACAGTCCTGACAAGAATTATAGAGCAACACTGATGGATGAGGGTAAACAAGGAATTAAAGACGAAGCAGAGGGCAGGCAAGTATGTACTATATGGGGGAAACTGAGCTGTAGGGTTTACGACAGTGTGCCAGCTTGTTGTCTCTCATTAATAAATGACTGAAATAGTGTAGGGGATGTTTGGGAGTCCTCTGTTCTCTGTCTCCACATGTTTCACATGTAATATAGGTTGCGCATGTCCTGTTCCTGTAAGCATGGGTGTTAATACATGTATAACACCTCCTAGGTTTTAGTGTTTTGCTTTCAACATAATTACATACAGTCTACGAAAGGAACAGAATGTTGCATTTATGGGGATCTGCTGGCAGAAATGTAATATAATATTGTATGTTTTCATTATTGTACAATCATCTGAAATAAGAGTCACTGTGTTTGTGTTACCTTAGAATGAGCTCTTTATATCTACATACAAAGTGGGTCCTCTTCATGCATTTGGCCGCTATGTTTCTACAGTAGCCCAGGATGGACAAACCAAACACTGGCTCTAGATAGGGCCAGTCACAATTTCAGGTTTATGCGTCGGACACCGTAGTTTACACACTTAGCTCAAGGAAGAAGTTTTAGTTGGTTGCAATCTGTCACCTCACCGCTAGATGCTGCCAGATCCTAAAACTGCACCATTAGTGCTTAAAAGTTTGACAAGCAGCACAGCCAACCAGATTACTCCTAGTCTGATTATTTTCAATGACATATTAAGTATTACAAGCTTCATAGAAAAACAATTTAAGAGGGAAATTTTCTTTTCTTCAGTTGCAACTCAAAAGATTTCCTCATTTTGAGATGTAAGGTCACGATAAAACATACCGTCATGCTTTATAGAAACACAAATGGTGAGGTTGTAGATTGCAACGCAAATGAACAATGTACAAGGAAAACTCAATTTTGAGGTAATTATACACTGAAGTAAACATACTTATTAATATTGTATTCCATTTCTGCCAATAGACCCCTCTAAATGCTACACACTGTTCCTTTGAAATACAACAACCATCTGTGTTTTGCTAAAATCACTTAAAAATTCAAAAGGTATGTTCAAAGCCTAATTCAGAAAGCTCTGATGGACAGCGTAACCAAGTTACAATACATTTTGTCATTGGGAAGACTTCTTTAGTGCTTCTTTATACCCCCAAACCCTGAACACAACATTTCAGTACTACCATGGGCATTGCATATTCCCATGATAATATTGCAATGTGAATCATAGTTTAATAATACTGATAAAAACACAATAAAACAATTTCATGTTTATGCATCCTCTGAAAACTTCATTAAAAGAAACATTTGCTCTTTGGTATGGTTTGAGACCATGTGTTTATGGTTTTATGAACCCCTGTGTTCCAGTTTGCGGCCATACACCACATCTTTGCTACTAAAACCTTTTTAAATAGCACTTGTGTTATGTCCTGCTAGATGTTTTTAATTTGCTGGTTTTCAATGAGAAGGAACTTTGTGGTTGTTTATTGTTCTTAAGCAGCCCTTGGAGGGAATAATGTTGGAATAAGTCACTGTATTTTATAGCAAATAAAATTTACACAGACACACATACAGGTATGTAGACGTGGCTTTGAAATTAATGTGTAAATTTTAAGTGATTTTCAATTTGGCAATGAAATCATGTGCTGGAGCCAAATAAATTACTTTATGCCTGATACCTTTTTTTTTTAATTTGGCTACCAAACAGTCTTTTATTGAGGCTTTTCACTTTCATTTTTCTCTGACAGTGTAAAGTGGGTGGTGGGCTTCAATCAATATTGTCTGTTTGGTAAAACTTCACAATAACAATCAAGGGGTCTGGTGTGTTGCAAGGTGAACAAAGCAAGTCCAGTCTGGGGTCTTGGTGGAACAACCTCTGGCTATGATGGGATGCAAAAGTGTCACGTCTGTGCTTAATGGCTAGCATCGCAAGAAGTAAATGGATATAATTTCAGGTTTATGGAACGTACAGGCTCTGGTTAGTCCTGGACAGAGACTGGACTCTGTCCTGGATTTACCAGTGGAAATGTTTGGGAAGGCCATGGAGAAAGACTTTCTGCTGGCGACTCAGGAAGGAATTAGCATTTAAAATAGATTAACTACTGGCTAAGTATTAGTATGTTATTTGTTAAAATGATGACACATTTTGGAGTTAAAGCCATTTACATTGGCTTATCCTTGCTTAGAAACAAGGAGATGGATTAGACTGTTGTCTCTTCTAAAAGATCCAAACCAAAATCAAACACGAGATCACTGCAGAATTTTCTCTTTACATTCAAATGGACATAAAATTACACTGTTAGTTTCCCATGTCACTCAGCACTGGATGTGTGCCTCGCTGTGTTTGTGTGAGTGCAGCTGTGTGCGTCTGTGGGTGTATGCCACTTACATAGATGGGTTTTGAAAGTCTTCTTCTACATTCACAATTAAATAATAATGCAGGTTTAGAAAGAGCACTCACCATACACTGAAATGGACTCTTAATTTATTCAGAATATCTACCACATACTTTCCTCTTTGTGGTTGTGAAAAGCCACCGTGGAAAGCTGCCAGTGGATTCAAGCACATTTATAGTAGCAAACAGAAAATGGTGATGTTGAAAGACTATATTTTTGTGGTGTAACCATAGACAACAAACTGCCATATTTATTGATAAATTATACAGTTTTATATTCATATTTACTGTATGCATTTTTTTTCTTTGATGCCACCATGCCCCATTTGTGGGTGTACATGAAAGGAGCTTACTTCCAGTTTACATAATACTTTTTGTGGTTATGTACTTGTCTGACCTATCATATTTTACATAAGATTACCCTTAGTAAGCGTAGTAGGGGGGAGACTGGAGATAATTGTAACAACTTTTGTTCAGGCTCAGTATATGAGTGGTTGTTCATGCTAGATCTCTCAAACTTTGATACACAGTACCCATATTTGTCTACTACAAATAAAACTCACCTGGACGTTATGTTGTTACAACACTACTGGGTGAATTATAACTCTTGCTGGGGATAGATGTAACAATAAGAAGTAATTTGTTGAATTAAGATCCACGCTATCCAATTTATGCAAGAACTCTATTGAATAAAGTGAACAATTTAAAGTGACAAAAAGCACTTATTTTTATGGATTGTTTAACTTTACCTTTTTAGCACAAAAACAATGGCTGTCTGTTTGTGTAGGTGTGTGTGTGTGTGTGTGTGTCTATGAATCTGTTTACACAGTCACATTGTGGGGACTTACCTTCCTTTTGGGGACAAAATGCAGGTCCCCATAAAGTAAAACATTATATTTTAGGGTGAGGACTTGGTTTAGGGTTAGAGTATGGTTAGGTTTAGGTTGAGGTTATGGTAAGGATTAGGATTAGGCAAGTAACAGTTGTGTGTGTGTGTGTGTGTGTGTGTGTGTGTGTGTGTGTGTGTGTGTGTGAAGGACTGTATCCCTTAATGGGTTTGTGTCACATAGGACTAATGGTTCACTCAAACTTTCACTTTCTTGCCTGAATGTTTTTTTGGGGTTCATAAAATCCATAAAATTGCTCACAGAGACCTGCCACTTCTCCTGTGAGCTCAAAAAGCAAATGGGAGTGTACGATATTGATGACATCACAGCAGCTCTTTTCTGATTGGACGGTGTTGCAACTAACCCAGTGTTACAACACTCCCCGGTCTCCCCTACAACCAGGCAACATAAGATTTTGAGGCATAAAAACTGTACAATAAAACACTCCGGCCATTAACAACCTTACAATATATTTAGGTGTGGATACTGTGAATGAAGTAATACTATACCAAACTGTGTATCTATAAGCATATCATACAAATAACTGTAGCGATAGGAATATATGTTTAAAAGAAAATACCACACACACACTAATACAACGTGTCTGCATATAAATATGCCATAGACTTGTATTTAATCTGTGGTATTCGGTACTAAACTTTAATTTGAACCACTTTTAGTCTTCGCTGGAACTGTATTAAACTTCTTTACTATATAGAAGCAAAGTGGCCAGCAGCCTGACTTTCACACGTTCGGGAGCTCATATAGAGCTCAGGGCGGGGGTCGGACTTGATGGGCCCTATTAGTATTCCCGTCCTTTGGGTGCGCAGTGTTGCCAGCCACAGAGCCACGTCAGGCCTGTAGCAACTGCTCGTCTTCTACTGCCTCTCCAAGGTTAGAGATAGGCCCGCCCGACCAGCTGGAAAGCCTCGAAGAAACGGACACTGGGAGCCGAACTGACACCGCGATACCAGGGATTAAGTTTTTTTTCTTTAACGCTCACATTTTCTCCGGCACAGAGGCTTTACGTGTCGCCAGCGCGCTGTGAAATTGTCAGCGGTATTTCGTCTCTATCGGGAGGTTGTGCAGCGAAGAACAGATCGTTATCGTCCGTTTTATTGGTGCTTAATGGAAACGCGCAATCATAAAAAATGGTTGCATTTGGAGAATATCCGTGAATGCGATCGTCTCCTTCCGACATCGGTGCGTCAGAGAAGACACCTCAGCTAGCTGGACTCTGGGTTGGGTGTGAAGTCCTCACTGTGCACCGTGTGCTGCTGGAGTGAAGGTGACTTGCGCCCCGTCGCAGTCGAGGCAATGCGGAGAGAAGTCGCAGGCGCTCATCCGGTACTTTTGATGCGCTCCGAGGCTCGTCTTGGAAAATATTTGCTCCCTCTCCCACACTAGAGGGGAGGAACGTGAGCGATAGACGGAGCAATAACAATAATCGAGGTTCAACACAGCCAGCAGTTGGCGAAGGTGAATTGAGCGTAAACGGAGGAGAGAATAAGGTGAAGGTGCAGGGTGGAGAGGAAGGAAGAGAGAAAGTGGTGGAGTTTGGTGGGGGAATAAGACCAAAACTGTTCTGTATTAGGGCTGTTTTATTAGTGGATGTGTATGCATGAGTTCTGCATCGAATGGGCGCAAAAACCGCCCCAGATCCGCCGGGAACATCTTCCAGATCGGCAAGCCTCCTTACCGAGACCCACAGAGGAGGGAGAGCACCGAAAGTACCCGCAAAGCCCAGCGCGCCGTGGCCGACTGCAGAATGGTAGGTTTGCGACACGTCAATGCCTGCATGGTGCCTCTGATAAGCACGTTATTATCCCAATCTGTCTTTGTTCTAGGACGATCGACTATCCCGTGCATGCAGGATGCACAGGCGACAGCTGTTAATAGCTGCAGAAAAAAAGAACAGTAACCCGGTCTGGGAGCCTAAAAATAGCTATATGCATTTGCATTGCTTTGTCGGCAGTGAAGCCAAACAGATCATCTCGTCACTGCGTGCAGATTGACTGTGTGATTTGCATTTGGGATCCTGGTGATTTGGACAATTTCAAAATTGCCCGAATGACAAGATTATCCACAGAGGTGTTCGTGATCAAGGCACAGAGGTCCCGTGTGTTGGCAGATGTTGGCAGGAGTGATCATATGTATTCACCCTTTCATACATCAGTGAACGTCACGGAGCCTCGCAGAGTGCAGCAGGATGCTATGCAGAATTTGCACAAAATGAACGAAACATTTTTGCCCTAATCTCAAGCTCGCATGTGGTGCAAACAACCAAACTTAGCATAATGGGCAAAAAAATAAATTCATTCATCACATCACTCTGACTTTGCGGACTATTTTAATGGCAGTGATTTCACTTTTTTTTTTTTGCTTAGTCACATGTTTCTCTCAGATATCAATGGGCTTTTGTCACCGAATATGTGCAAGGTTGCAATTTTTGAAATACTACTTCTATTGAAGCATGCACCTGCACCGGCACATTATTTGTCCTCAGAGCGGGGGAACACAAAGAGTAGCGAGGCTGGATATAGTGCTGCTCAGCATTTCCTCATTGGCTGACACGGTTTCACGTTGACAAGTCAGGATAACGGTTATTCCACTGCAATGAACAGAACAGGAAGCGGTTTTCAAGAAAAAAGTTATTCGTTGTGTTTGTATGGTGCTGGCTCGACTATGTCATTTGGGAGAATAACTTATTTCTGTGTGATTTTATCATCTCATTGTAACACAGATCGTCCAAGAATTCAATACCCTTGTGGCTCTGTACCGTGAGCTGGTCATCTCCATTGGCGAAATCACTGTGGACTGTCCTTCTTTACGGGCCGAAATGCTGAAGACCCGAACTAAAGGCTGCGAAATGGCGAGAGCGGCACACCACAGTCTCTCCTTGATATCGGGGTGAGTTGGCACAGACGCTGTCCATGGTGCTAAAAACTAGCGCCTCACAAAGAGCTATCCATGGTTCTGAAAGTGCGCCAAATAGGGCGCTCTGCAACACCGCTGCGCCTGCAGTTGTAAAGAAGCTAATTTGACCAAAGTGCATTTCTAATTTGCATAAGCATCCCCGTTTTAGACGCATGTGGGCATATACTTAAGCTTGATCGTCTACACTTCAAAGAAATCACTCAAGTGTCTGCCCCGTTAGTGGGACACTAGTGAGCTTGAAGTGGGGAAAGAGTTTGAGGGAAAACAGAACACGAGATCAGCTTTTAAAAAAACATATTGTCTCTAATTGCTAGTGGGACAGCTTTACCAGGAAGCAATAACAACAACATGCTGTAACTGACCACTTCCCATTAACAGGGTCCTAAATCGTTAATGCATGAGGTGGAATGCTTCCCAGGACGAATATCTGAGATAATAGTATCAATAATGTGGAGCCAATGACTTTTGCATTGTTGCTTTGAATGTATTGTGAAAATGGCTGTGTGAGTGTGTGTGTGTGTGTGAGTGTGTGTGTGTGTGTATTTTGTGAGTTGAGCATTTAGATCCTAGCATGCATTTCAACAACGGACGTTATTCATCTCTAGAGTCTAGAGTGTCTATAAGAGTCTGAATCCTTGGCTTTGACATAATGAAACAGTCAATGCAAAGTGATCACGGTTTTTGAGATTGCTAAAAATATAATACATAAAAGTAGGGCTGTCAATCGATTTGACTGCTTGATTGTTGATTGATATTTATCCGTGATTATTGCACATTTTTTATCTGTTTAGATTATACCATAAAAGGAGGTTTGTTAAGTATTTCATGCTCTTATCATCATGGGAGTGGACAAATATGCTGCTTTATGCAAATGTATGTATATATTTATTATTGGAAATCAATTAACAACACAAAACAATAACAAATATTATCCAGAAATCCTCACAAGTACTGGATTTAGCAATAAAAAAAATTGACTAGACTATGATTTTCCCCAAACTGCATGTAATTATCATAAAGTGGGCATGTCTGTAAAGGGGGGACTGGTGGGTACCCAGAGAAGCCATTTACATTCACATATCTTGAGGTCAGAGGTCAAGGAACCCTTTTGAAAATGGCCATACATATTTTCCTCACCAAAATTTAGCCTCCTTTGCAGCAAACTAGTATGACATGGTTGGTACCAACTGATTCCTTAGGTTTTCTAGTTTCATGTGATACAGTATCTTCACTCTAGCTTTAAAACTGAGCCAGCTACAACTTAAAAATCACAAGTTGCATTAAGGTGTCAAAGATATTAGTGGCATTAAAACAAATTTGCATTAACGTGTTATTTTTAATACGTTAACGTTAACTGTGATCATAGCCTGACTTGTCTGTTGACTTGGCCTGCACTCTCCATTGAGCACAACATCTACTCCACATTGGTGCCAGTGGAAGAAGGGCACAGTGAGGCTTGGGATTTGATGGGCCTCAGTGAGGCTAAGGTGCCAGCTGACTTGATGCTCTCAAACTTAAATAACAATCACAGACTGAAGACAGCAGTGAGAGAGATTTGGAGGACCTTGTGCAGTGCTAGCTGCTTGCCAAAGTCTGGGAACTATTTGAACATTAACAGCATCAGGTAGCTAGCTAGCTACAGCCTGTATTTCTCCTTGTAACAGGCATTTGTTGGAGACCTGTGAAATCACTGAATGCTCTTCCATTAATCATTAGTCTGCCATATTTTTCACGAGGACAAGTTCAAAATGTGTTAGGCTGTACTCCACTCTGCTCTGTAACCCATTTCCTGGCTCAATAATTAATCTTCTTGCTATATCTTATGGTGATTTAACAATGCATATCCTTCACTGTCTGTTACATGCATGGCAAATTTTTCCATTTAATGTATGGAGGCTTTGAACCACATGTGCATGAAACACTCATGGTTAGCCAATAAGCATGTCTACTGTATGTTTCCTGTCATGAATCATACAACACCCACTGAACAGGGATATCGCAGTTGAATTTTATAACGATGCTTTAATAACACTATACAATCCATAACAGTCCTGTGCTTGAATTTCCTGCTGCTGCTATAGAAAAGTGCAGCAGCTTTAGAGAAGGACCACTGATAACAGCATCAGCATCGTTGTCATAATACTCCAAACCTCCTTCCCTAAAAGCTCTGCCGACCATTTCAATGTCCATCTCCACAACTAGAGACACAGAGCTTGAATTAGACAGCACAGATCATTCCCTTGTAATCAAATAAAGCCAGTGTGTCTGAATGGTTTGAGTGATGCGGGGCCTCTCCGACGTGCTAGAGGAAAGCTGATAAGCAGGATAGCATTGATGACAGCTGTGCTTTAGCAACAGTGCTGTAGAAGGCAGCACTGTGACAAAACATGGATGGGAAGGAGAAGCTCGCTGTTGGAAGAGGGGAATGCAACAGCATGATTTGTGTGAGAAATATTTGTACCAGGTGCAAATTTCACGCCTTTCATCGCTGTCACTTTCCCCTGTGATATCACACCCACTGACTATCACCTGCTGTAGTTCCCCCTTGAACACCAGATTTATACGGTTGTGAAGCTACTGCGGTGTCTCATAAAAGCTCGTGATCAGCTCTGGGTAAATAAAAAATACTCAGATGGGGGTTTTATGTTTGAACTTCCTTACTGCATTTTATTTATATATTCTCAGACGGTTAAACAGACTAAAAATATGTACACACAATAACATAATCAACGAAAATCCAGTCAGTAGCAATTTTGACCTTGTCGATGTAAAGAAACAATAACAGGTCTAAAGAAAAGGCTCTTATTTATTCATCATTCATGCAAATGACACAACTTATCTCTCATCTGATTGTTGAAATATGGTAAACTTTTTATTTGAGTTTATAACTCCTTCTGACATTAGTTGCTGCTATTAGGATATTAGGTTATTGTTCTGGTTAATGATCATATTTATGTGATCACAAACCGACAAAGTTATTAGTAATAAAAAGCTAGTTAGGCTATTCTTCATATTCATTAAGATATTTTAAAAAAAATAAAAGCATGTTAGTGACATTTATGGTTGGTTGTTTTGGATGTGATATAGAAGACATGCATGCTAAAAACTGAATTTGACTTTTTTACTTTACTATTTGCTATTGTATACTATTTAACTTTTTTTCTTAGTTTCCCTGATTCACAGGGTTTCCTGCCTTTTAATGCTGAACATTAACAAAAGCCCTTTCAGTGAGACTGCTACCAATCTTAGGATTTAACACATTCACATCAAGTAACTGAGCTCAATGAGGCTAAATGTGGAAAGACCACATTGAATCTGTCTTCAAAAGGACAAAATAAATAATTTATTTTCTCCACCGTCTTAGGTCTTTAGACAGGTGGATAGACATGATTCATTCTGTTATTTTTTTACTTCTGTAATTATGAGTGTTGTACAGTACTACATGGTACAAGTGTCGGCCAACCATTTTAATGTCAAAACATCTTCATCAAATGAAAATCTGCTCAAAGATTGTAGGTCAACCCCTTGAGAAACTCTATGAATCAGCCTACCATAATAACATACTGAGGCTGGATAACATCGTTTTCTATGACCCCAACTACGTCCTGAACATTGAATACAAATTGTTGCCAATGTTATGTTATATCTCCTTGTTTCCTGCCTTCAGTTTGTTTCAGTCAGCTACTGTTAAACTGTACAGATAGATATGAAGAGGCTATTTATGACCTTTTTCTATTACAAAACTATGTTTTTTTGTTTGTTACCATTTAATTGGTCATTGTATCCGGTGTTCATAAAGGTCCAGCCAGCCAGTAACCTTGCTGTATTCCAAATATGTGCCATTTCAGGCCAGAAGACGGGGAGATCCACCCTGAGATATGTAGGCTCTTCATCCAGCTGCAGTGCTGTCTGGAGATGTACATCACTGAGATGCTCAAATCCGTCTGCTTGCTGGGCTCCCTGCAGCTGCACAGGAAAGGTTAATACATGAATAAGCCTCATGGCATAGCTGTTGTGTGTTTATGCATGTGTGCTAGTTTATACACAGTGTGCTTTGTTTCTCTTTTTAAAGTTAAACTGAGAAAACAGAAGACAATCCCAACACTTGCAGATTTATGCACAGATGTAATTATTTATTAACAACTTTCTAACATGTTTGAATATTCAAATTAAGCATCTAAAACTTCACCATCATTCCTGTAATACCACCAGCAGCCTGTGTGTGTACCAATATAACCCAGTGCTTTTGTACCTGTTAACTGAAGTTTACAGTGATCATGTGATCTGACATTATTTATGTCAGCCCTTTTCTTGTTTTTAATGTTTTAATGCATGCATTGATGACACATGTCTAATGCTGTAGCTGCTCTCTGTGTACTTTAGGTAAGGATTCCTGCGGCCCTACCGGGGTGGACAGTAAGACAGAGGAGAGCTCAGACATCCCCATCCTGGAGGACACCTCTTCCTCTCCCACTGACTTTCCTCAGCTCTGCTGGCTGGTGGCCACTGACATAGAAAACATAGAAAAGTAGGTAGACTAAAAATACGTTGTGTCCTTCTGCGTGAGAGTAAGTGCAGTGTGTTTGCGTTTGTGTGTGTTTATTGTGCTGTGAATAATTGTACATGTTCCTGGTTGGTCAAAGCAAATGTGTCAGGGAACAAAGTATGCAAGGTTTTTTTTTTTTTTTTCTCAGTTTTTGTCACTTTACAGGATTTCAAAGATCAGCGATACATTAACATTTTAAACAGCTAATGTTTTCTTGAAAAATATACATATAGGCACAGTGTGTAACATGTCAGAGGATCTATCAGCAAAAATGGAGTATAAGATACATAACTATATTTTCACTAGTGTATAATCACTTGAAACTAATAATCATTGTGTTTTCGTTAGCTTAAAATCAGCCCTTCATATCTGCATAGGAAGTGGGTCCTCTTCCACCATGTTTCTAAAGTAGCCCAGAATGGACAAACCAAACACTGGCTCTAGAGAGAGCGCATTTTTACATTACCTGATGGCCACCTTATGGCCACCCACCCGACACGCCGGAGAAACTTTGGTAACATGAGCTGCAGAGTGCAAAGCCCTGGTACCACTAGCCACTGTCTGACTTCTGTGACTCCTAAAGTAGTGTTATTATGGTAAGGATGACTTCTGAGTGAGGCGAGCAATGCTACCACGGTTTTGCACTCAGCAGCTCATATTACCGCAGTCTTGCAAAGGGGAGAGTTACTGGAGGGGTGCTCAGCTGGATGCAGTCTGCAACCACACCCCTAGATGTTCAGCATTTAAAGTTGAGTTTGTTGAATTGTTCTCATAGAACATCCTATAAAAATAATTACATACCTGACAATTACCAGATATTTATTCTAATGAGGAAGTTGTTGATATAACAAATTACACCAAAACCAGTTAAAATATTTACAAATTGTAGATCAAAACCTTCCTTTTTATGTTAACCATGATGAGATCTTGCCCCATAAATATTTTTACATGTGTATATTATACCCATATTATATGCAATTTTAAACAGAACGTCAGGTGCACACTAAATGCCACAGATACTCTTATACCTGATATGTATTATGATCTAGCTCTGTATTACACCTCTTTAATGTCAGTTGTGAACCATATATAAAGTATGTTGTATGTGGGTGTTTGCGTATGTGTGAAAGTATACTACATGAGAGATGCTCCTGATAAAATACATAAGGCCCTTTTCTTGTGTTATTGCAGGGATATGAGGGAGATGAAGAACCTTCTCAGTAAACTCAGGGAGACAATGCCTTTACCATTGAAGAACCAAGGTAAGATGGAAAGCAATACCTCCTTTAGCTTCGCCCTCTTATCCACACCTCAACCCCGTCAAGCAGTGAAACTTTTAACATCTTTTAGAGTATAGACGATTAATTGGCATAAAGAGTGGCTTTGGAAAAACATAGCTACAACTAGCAAACATGTCTGACTTGGCAGTGGTCTGTCTCCGGTGTGTTCTTATGCCCAGATGACAGCAGTTTGCTGAACCTGACTCCCTACCCACTGGTCCGACAGAGGAAGAGGCGGTTCTTTGGGCTCTGTTGCCTGGTAACCAGCTAAGGGCCCCGCCTTTGTGGGTAGGAGGCGGCAACAAAGACACCATTACCAACTGTCCTTCACCACTTGTGTCTCCCACCAATCTATTACTGCCATTTTCAAATAAATTGTCTCTTTCTCTTTTTTTTAAATGCTGCCCATTTTATAATTTTATTTTGTAATACAAAGAAGAATTGTAACTGCAATGTAATGAAAACAAAAGTCATGAACATATATTTTAAGATATTTTGCAACAAATTTTCCCTTTTTTGGTAAATGACGTCAGATATCTGCTTGTCCAATGTAAACGAGAATGAGAGGTCATTTAAAAAAAAATGTCAATGTTCAATTACTTCCACAAACCTGAGTGAATGAAATGAGGATTCATGTAAAAAAAAAAAAGGAATATAATTGTCAGTTTTTGTCAGAAATAATGTGATAACTTATGAATAGACAGCATCCAAATATTTGAGGAAAGCGCTTGCAAAGTTATACCTTTGTTTGTCTAAGCTGAGATGACAGGTTTGTGCAGAGTACGTTTGTTGTGTATTACAGTCCCTGTTTTCTGTTTCTTGCTGTTTTTTCTTCTTAATGTACTTAATTTAGTCTTCCATAAACCAAGTACCTGTATCCAACTTTAACTTTCCAGCTTCAAAATGGAATATATGATACAATACTCATAAAGAAAACTTCTTTGCACACAATATCTATCTAAAAATTGAGACATTAGACTTGTATATACACATACTCTTTACGCAATGCTCTCTGAATTATTTTCAAAGATGGAAATGGTTGGTGTAAGCAGGAAGAGTCTCCCTCTAGTACAGACAGAGGCCAGGCAGCATGGGTCTTGCTTATTAATGATAGTGATCAATGTTTAGGGCACGGCAAAGAAACAGTAGTCGAAGCTGATATAGGTCATTTTACATTGTTAATAAACTTTTGTTATTGAAACTAATCAATTAGGCTCTGTAATTATCTTGCATGTAATCCATGGAAATGTCCACTTGGTGGAGACACACTATCAAAAACAAACTTGTCTTGCGTATGAGTGTTTCAGTCCTGATAAAAAAAATAATTGAGTCAAGCTGAATGAATTTAAGGGATTGACTGCACAATTGATGATCGTTAAAGGGCAATAGATATTAATTCATATTTGGGGAATAAACACCTCAACATTTATTCATGCGATCTTAAGCTTGTTTGCAGAATAAACATTTCTATCTGGGAGGTTTAGAGGAAGACAAAGAGTTGGAGATACAGAATGGGAGAGAGAGAAAAGCAAGATCATCTTTTATTAAGTCCATAACAAGCAGTTTTTGTTTGTGTTTGCCTTGGGCTGGAGAAACAGAGTGAAAAAGAGACAGGGAGAGAAAGATTATACCGCCAGACCTCGCATTGGATCCCGTTGGTCACCCTTTATTGCTGCCGGAATGAAATACATTTTTATCAGTAAGTACGTTTCTTTCATTGCTCCTCATCAACCTAAAAATGGGCCAAACATATACTATTTATCATAATTTAGACATGCAGGCTAGGTGGTAAGTATTTATAACTCTAAATTGCCTGCAGATGCAAATCTGGTGCCCTTTAACAAACTTGACCTCAACACACTGGCACAGCACAATAGAATGAATGGATCATATTGTAACTTTATATGTAAACTGCTGTAAGTTGCTCAGAAGAGTTCATAGGAACTGTATATTTTTACTCCACAGGGGAACCATGCATGTGCAAATTTGGTAAAATTAAAGGTAGAATGGTTCTGTTGTGGACTGAGAAAATTTGCTTACTGCTTAAGTAAAGTAAGTCTCTAAAAATTCATCGTCACTAAGTTGAAGTCAGGGTTGTTATTCTTAACTCATGAAAAGTTGGAGATGCTTAGATTTTTATTGCATATGATTTTTTATGACATTTTTATGACATATTTATGACACACCATACAATGTCTTTTATATTTCCATGACAATATACTATATTTTATACTTTTTAAAATATATATAATGCCATTTAAAGTCATAGTATTGTATGTTGAAAAAGTTAGAAAAAAGTCATAGTATTGTGCCTTGAAATAAAAAAAGCCATAGAACTGTATGTTGAAAAAAAAAGTAATTTTTTTTTTTTTTAGTAATTTTTTGAAAAGTCATCTTTTACAGTACATTTTACAAGTCATTAAAATTCACAAAAAAATAATTGTATAGTATGTTGAGAAAAGTAAAATAAAAACTAATTGTATAGTCTAATAAAGTTATAGAATGTCAAAAAAAAAGTCATAGCATAGAATGTATATTTTTATTTTACCTTTATTTAACCAGCTAAGTCAAGGACATAAAAATGCCATTAAAAGCTCATAGCTACAAGCTCATGTAATTTTCATACAATGTGGAGTTTTCCCTCTTTGATTGATGCATCTGAATATTTCAACATGGCTTTTCCTTTTATCCCTCTTTATTTTGTAGGTTTACTTAATAGTTTAGTGAAATTGCTTCATCACATACAACACATACAAACACATTAAACCTCATTCCATTTAATAAACTCAATCTCATGCAGATAAATCAAATGCCCATTGCTGCCATAGCTCTTGCCTTAACGTCAGGTAATATGTAGGTATGTATCTTATTTTATTATTACTTCTTAATTGGAAACATTTTATAACTTTGCCTTAGGTAATTTTAAATCAATTTAAATTTTTATTTAAATCTAAATTTACTGCATTTTTTTCCATTAGCCCAGAGCTAAAAGCCTACGCACCTAACTACTATTAATAGATTTATTTTTAATTTCTCACCACACTTGTGATTGAACATAAACCAGGTAATACTCGAGCAACAATCAAACAATCAACGACCTTTTTATCCTTTAATGGTCACATTTCACCGTGCCTCTACTTGACAACCGTCGGATATACAAAGAGACTTTAAACAATTAGAATCAAGCCAGCAATCTTCCACACAGCAGAGATAACAATCAGCACATACTAATGGACTGCTGTTCCCTGTGCATAACTACCGCTGACCCAACTGGCAGCAGCAGTGATCTTCACCAAGAGAACAGCTTCTCAGTTTGTGATTCAGCATAGTTCAGCATCCTTATCGGCTGCCTCTTTGACTTTGTAGATGCCAGTCTTCACAGTCTTACCACCGTTTGAGTAACAGCATTGCTTGTTAGTGCATGGCTAACGCTTCCAGACCCTTTTTACTGTGACAGAGTCCTGTTTTTTTAATGCTAGTGGACTTATTACTTTACCAACTACTTTACTGATTTATTTATTTCTATTAATCATTCATAATATTTATTGTTACAAAACCTATTTCCTTGAACCTCCAGTCTGGCTTGAAACATCCCACTCGATCTGCCCATAGAGACACTAGGGAGATCACTAGTTTTAAAGGCAAACTTGATGGTCTTAGTTCAGAGCTCTTGGAAACATGACAACCAGTTACCTAACATCCCCTTGACGAATGATGGCTTGGATCTTTCTGGTGCTTTCTCTGGTGGTGGCTGCAAGTTCCTTGGCTGATTTGATCGTCCACTCATCCACTGGCAAACTTAAAAACTTTGGCTTCATCCAAGTCTTGACAGCTGGTTCTTCTGGTGATTACAGGAATCCGCTACAGGTCTTGAAACCTTGTGCTGTTTTGAATCTCTGATCTGATTTGCAAAGAATGTGTGATAGCCATAGCTTTCCCACTGTACAGCATCAATGAAATGGTACCACCTCCCAACTTGAATTAGGCTGTGCAGCTCAAAATACATTTTCAGCCGTGAGGCAAACACTGCTCCACACATCACTTCTTTGACAGCATCACCTTTCTAGTGCAAGTGAGTTAATTTGGCTTTTGCCTCCACCAGCCTGACGATTGAGCCCTTAGTTTCTGAGTTTCACTTTAGGGACATCACTGCGCCATAGGTATACTCGCTTCCATCAGAGAATGTGATTGCTCAGGGTTCATCAATGAACCATGGGGGAGTTAGAGTTCTGGTGAACTTTACTTTGGCAAGTTGAACATACTCTTCAAAGAGCTTAATTGCATCCGACTTGAGGCCGTCCAAGAGGACTATGTACCATGTGTCTTTGACCGAACAGTTTTCACCCTTTGCCTCTTAGAATGCCCAACTGCCAACCTGGTTATAAAACCCTGACACTTGGTCATCATAGTATAGTATAGTATTTCAAAAAGTATAGTATGTGGGAAAAAAACCCATAGCATAGTATGTCGAAAAAGTCACAATAAGTCGAAAATAGTAAAAAGTACTATTATTACTAGTATTAGTAGTATTATAGTAAAAGGTAATAGTATAGTATTTTGGAAAAAATGTCATAGTATAGTTGATATATACTGACGTTTTAAATGATGTTTTATTGGAATTAATGAAGTTTAGAGTCTAATATTTTATTCTATGTCAGTTTGTGTATAGCACCCTTTAAGAGTGGACCATGGTGCTAGCTGTCGAGCCATCCACCGAGTCATCCACCAGCCTATAGAACGGCATGTAAGAGAGGGACGCACATCTGCTGACTATAAGCATTTTGGTGTAATGAGGAGATGTCAAGTATCTTTTGTTTTGATACACTGTTGTTTCATACCGTTTCACAGGCATACATGCGCTCACACCATGAGAGGCCAGCTAGCCAGAGGCAGGAATTAATTTTCAGCTGGGGTTTTCTTGGCAGGCTACCTGGTTTAAGTAAGCACAAAACATCTTTTGAAATAGACCATCTCAGGTCAGAACATATTTCCAAACACTATCTCATAGGACATTTACATTTTTCCTCTTCAAAACCCAGACCCAGGATCTCAAGCAGTATTAATAAAAATCAACAACATATCCCTGTAATAATTGCATCTACACATAATTTTACACTTTTACATTATATTTTTATACAGGCAAAACTGTCATTTTAAAATGTGGTGAAGCAGTGATACTTGATACGATACTAATTCATTGGAAAAAATATGAGGAAAATGTTATTGAGGATTGATGTGTAAAGGGAGGTGGCAATATAAGGTCATGAGGTCAAACCTTTCTCTTGCATCCTCAGGCAGCACAAGGCAGGATATTGACAACTGATACCTTACATCGCCGTAGTCCTGCTTCACACTCACTCATGGTCTGAGACACTGCAGTTGCATCCTCCCCAACTTGGACATACACATTTAATCCTGGGGTCAAACAATCTACAGAGTCCTTGCAGCAACACTCGCCGGTTTGATCTGGAAGAATGGTGTGAAGATGAATGAGATCAATGACTACAAATTGCTAATATTCTATGTTGTCGTTGATTGTTTGCGATGTCCCTACCGTCACAGGTCTCCCACATGTGACAGTTGGTGCAGCCTGTTGTGTTGCGCTCCGGCCACTTGCAGATGCTGCTATTGTGATTTTCTTCCTCATACACTGCAGTGCATGCATTTTGCACACGTTCAGATGGACTGTTTTTTATTCACAGGGTTAGTCGTGCACACCTCCAAAGATGACAAAAATCATCAGAAAACACAATAACCACAGGAACAGGAAAATGAATGAAATATGTTATATTTGCAAAAAAAGTTGCATTGCATAGTGATGATTGGTTGAGTAAACACACCTGCACTCAGAAGTCATTTTGCAAACACATTTTCCTCCAGAAGGCTTCTCCCATGGTTTACATTGCACTGGAGGAGAGATGAGTTGTTGTGATGTACTAACCATAGAAATCATTCAACATCCATGCATACATTAAAGAATGAATGCAAAGTAGGCCACAATATACTGCAGTCACATATTGTTACACAGCAGTTCCATGCCATCATTAGACGACCTAAAAGCCTAAAAACCTTGAAGTAAAATGTATCTGGGCCACACTTAATGTCTGCTGGGTCTGGTGAAAAATGCAGACTGGAGTCACATATAACTTTCCTAGGAGCTGTTGGAGCTGCTGGAAGGAAGGACTTGAGACTGGAAGAAAAGTCAGACAAAGTAACACTGTAATTCATTGTGATTATAAATGTTAAACTTTGGTTATGGGTACTCACCTGTGCACAGTCCAGGGCTGGTAGACCAGGTCTGACTAGCAGTGCATTCTAGGGTGCTGTCACCAACAAGATAGTAATCATCAGTGCAGGTGTACTGAATCCTACTACCTACAAGGTAAATGCACATGTGATGACAAAAAGAGGATTAAGTTTCTTTTTTCAGCTCTGATTTTTGTACATAAATCTCTCAGAAATTAACAGAAATTAGGAAAACATGAATAACAAATGTGACCCAATGCTATTGAGCCAAGCTCATTTGATTTTAGTCTGATGGAAGATATCGATCATCTATGGAAAATGTATAAAATAACAGCTTTTGAGGATACATTATTAGCCAAATGACATAATTTGTCCATATTAAAATATGGGTGTGTATTCTTTGGTAAATTAGGCTGAGTAATGTAAAATAAATTATATGAGGAGTGACACTAAACTGTGGCCTTCTGGGAAATACTGACCCCAAATTGGAAAATCAATTAGTGTGATTATAACAATATTAAATTATTGTAATAGTTTGTTCCACAATGTACGGTGAATTCAAATTTGGCTTACCAGGATGTAGCCATTGATTAGAACAGGCGGGTTTCCACACATCAGACTTGCTGGGAGACTTTGGTCAAAGCGCTGAGGCTCCATGGTTCTGGAGAAAATTTGTTTAAAAAATAGTATGTTTTATAACAGCATATTGATCAAAGTGTGAAACTTCCTCTTATTGAAAATATGATGCAATGAGTCCTGGTGCCTGTTACAAAAATGTTATAAAATTTAGATTGTATAATCAAACTTCAACTCGCTCTGACTTTAAGTGTTGCAGGTCTTGGTGTTCACAGTCAGACCCATCTACATTGTTGTCCCCTATTCTGACACATGGGATTAGAGCAGGTACAACTTCTTGACCTTCGACCCCCAAAGCATGATGACCAGGCTGACCAGCAGGCCCAACTACTGTGGAGTGATTCACAGAGTGGTATCAATCTTTGCATCTAAGCCTCAGCAAAAAAGCAAGTAAGCCTATTTCCAAAAATGTCAAATAATTCCTTTAAACATATTAAACCATCTTAACTAAGACCAAAGAGACAGCAGAAGTAAAAAACCTATCTGAAATGTAGCATTCACCCTGCTGACCCTCCACTTCAGTTCCCTGCTCACAGGCCACTCCTGATGTGCAGGCTTACAGATGCATTTTCATTCATCTCCATCCATGACAGCCATGCCATTGCTGCTGCAGGGCCGGCAGTGGCAGGAATCACTCTCAGTGAGGCACCGCTCTGTGGCGCTGCGAAGGAAGAGCCTCTTCACCCCTGCACACTGAACCTCCTTCACCAGCTCTGACAGCGGATGCTGCTGCCAAAACAAGAGACTGAGCATTTTATTATTTGATATGATATGTTGGGCCCCACCATTCAGATGGTGTC